>RJWH01001534.1:336016-359443 GCA_004363575.1 Solenodon paradoxus | reverse complement strand
GTTGGTGAGAGTGCAAATTGGTACAACCCCTACGGAAAAAAGTATAGATATTTTCAAAATTGAAGATTAAATCTCATATGATCCCATCACCTACTTCTGAGTATCACCCAAAAGATACAAAATCATAATCTGCAGAGTTTATTCACCCACATGTTTATTGCAGCTCTTTTCACAATAGCTAGGAAGTGAAAACTACTTACTTCCTCAATTAAGGGAAGAAAAAGAAAAATAAACAACTGGGATTAACCCCTATTCTTTTCAGGTCTCTCTTGATATTGATTATTCATAATCATTGAGGTACTTCTACTTCCAAATTGTAGCCCCCCACTACTCAATAGACAAAATACTTTTGGGCAAATGTTGCTGGGGCAAGTCAAATTCAGGAGTATTGGTTGAGAATCTTATTCAAAGCACATTTAGCAAATTGCATTTTTGCAGGTGTAAGGATAATTATGTGCATGCATACTTGTGAATGGGTATGTGAACATATATAAATGAGTAAGTTGGAGGTTGAAAATATGAGTGCATCTGATGATGTGCTAACAGTTAGAAAAATATTATGCCAGGGAATACATTTTAAGTAAACTCTAATCTTCCTGGAATGCCAGGAGAAGATTTTAAGTACAGTAGGCACTTGACTAGGGTTCATCTGTGAAGACTCCTCCAATAACTATGAGAAGTATGAACCAGGTGGGTTAATAAAGAAGGAGCAGAGGTTAGCAGATGATCATGGAAAAGACAGCAGGACAGCATCTAGGTGATGGTGAAAATGGACAGGCAGATTCCAGAAGGATGTAGAGTCCAGGGATTCTGTGACCAGTTGAAAGTAGGGGAAGGCACAGATGAAAGCAATCCGTTTACTCCTGGAGTTCTGATTTGGGATCCTAGTTAATGGTCATGCCATCTAAGATAGTGATCACAGAGCAGGAGAGACTCTAAGAGGGGCCAAGTCTGGTTTTAGAAGTGTGCACTCCTGGTGCTGCAATTTCTGATATCACTTAACCTCTCTCTAAATCTGGGTTTCATTATTTCTGAAATGTGTTGATTTTATCCAAAAGAGATTTTTCAATGCTTACTATATATAAGGACTCTACCTCATAAAGGTATGTGATTACATTAAATGAGGCAATGCATATAAAAAATAAAAGCTATCTACTGTATAAATAATTTTTTTTCTTGCAAGGAACAAAAAATAAACTGAATCGAGTGCAAAGTTTATTTAAACAGAAAGTGTTAAGATAGCTCTAGCTTCAGGTACAGCTGACTCTGGGGATTCCTGATTGTGCGCTAGCTCTCAGCTCGGATCTGCTCTCCTCTGTGAGATGTGTCTAGTCTCAGGGAGATTTTCCCTTTGTGGAGTCAAGTTACAAACTCCAACCTTCAAATCTTCCAGGTTTAAGTCTAGAATAAAAGAGTTTCTTTTTTTTCTGCTTCTTCCTACAAATATATTAGTCTGATTATATAAATTTAGGTCACATGATTACCTCTGAACCAATCAAGGTGGCTAGAGCGAAATGATTGATTAATAGGGTTGGAGACAAAGGTGAATCCCGTTCCCAGTACTGAACTGAAAAAGAGGGAGGATGACACCTGAATGAACTTTGGAGGATATTTTCAGAGGAAGGGAGAATGGATACAAGGGAGGCAAACATCAAGTCTGGCTGTCTACACTAGAGAGGATTATATCTTTAGCTGTAATATTGTGTATGGAGAAGGGTTAAACCAGATATCCAAGGTCCAATGTTGAAAGCATCAGTACTCACAGAACTCTGAAGAACCTGGGTGCTTTTTGAAGACTTACTGGGGTGAAAATTCGAAAAACTCTAATAACTAGGAAACCCCATTCAAGAAGAGAAGTCAGGATTCAGCAGGTTGGAGGTGTTTAGAAAAACTTTAGTTCTCTTCTCAATTATTATACTGAGAGATTGTCTGACTTCTGCACATGTCAGGAAGAATTTGAGAGCCAGGATCCTCTCAGGAAACAAAGAAGATGAGAGGAATGTCTGTACTCCTCTGAGGAATCCAGAAGTAACACCGCTTATCCCTCCTCCCCCTGGAGCCTCCACTACAGTAGCCTGTTCTAGCTTAGATTTCTTTGGGCCAAGGACCCTGAAAACAGACAGGGTGGGCTTTGAGAGGTGAATTTGTGTTCAGCACTTTAGTTTTAGCCCAGTTAACCATAAATCGATTTTTATAGGTGCACATAAATTAGTCTGATTGCCCATGCATCCCTGCATTTGTACCCTGGATTTGCACGTGGGTGTGTGTGTATGCAGGCACACACATGGGCATATGCGTACATACACACACACACCCCTCAAAAAGCAATTTTCCCTCCAGAGCATCAAGAAAGTTCCCCTTTCCACTTAAATGCTTTTCCAAATAGTCTTATTTTATTTTATTTTTTTTATTTATTTCTCTGCCATATCCTTTTCAATCTGGAAAGTGACTTGGCCTCTTTTCCCCCATCTATTTTCTGCCTTCCCGCTATTCAGTTTAGGCATGAAACACAGAACTAGATTGAAAGCATTCAATGGCTATTCAATCGGAGAAGAAAAGAGCCCCTTGGAGCTTTATTAGATATGAAGATCCACAATAAAAATCAATTTCTGCCTCTTTATGCAGTTTAAATGACAAAGCACCCACCCATTCTGCAGCCATTGTGCCTGGGAAATGTAATTCAGTCCCCGAGCGGGGCCCAGAGCACAGAGGACTCCCTGACCTGCACTGACAGATTCCAATATGATACAGACCTTCGGAGATAATGACAGCCACTTCATCTCACTGCAAGAAAAAAGTTATCTGATATCTTTGAGGGTTAAAAGGCTATGTGGGCAGCATTTTCAATAACCCACTAAATCAGCATCTTAAAAAATACCTAAGCTTTGTTCCTTAAAAAATTGCCCCTTACTTCTAATTCCATTTCTGAGCCCCAGCTGACAGTGTCACAAGTGTCTCCTGCCAAGTCTATTGAGCCTTGTTTGGCACAGAAGGGGACCCTCCTAAATAATTAGTCCAAAGGGGAAACAAGGAATGTGAGAGGAATGTCTGTATTCCACCGAGGAATTCAGATCTTTAAGTCTCCAGGTCTTGACAAAACACAGGGGATCATACTAGTAAAAACAAAACAACAACAAAATCAAAGCAATAACAACAAAACTGGTCCTGAATCTGTTCTAATCAACTTAAAATGTTACTATTACAAGTTTTCTTTGCTAGAAGTGGACACAGTTCCTTTAGGTGAAAGAAGTTGGTTTGAAGAAAGTTTGTCACCAAGGGAACCACTGGGAGCTCTGACGTCACCTGTTACTTTCCATGGGAAGAAACTTATTCTGAAAGGAGAGGAAAAGTTAAGGAATAAGAGGTATAGTTCCCCTTTCATCTAAGATGTTGTATTTGCAGAAAACCATGTAATGGGAAATTAGTCCCAGTGGTTAACATTCAGTTCCCAAAGAGACAATCTATGTGAACTGTATTCTCTTCCTCTGACCAGTGAAGCAGGAGTAGAGATGGTGGAAAGACAAATTGCTTCTGTTCTCTGTTTTGGGGGAACAACACAGAGATCTAAAGGACTACAGAAAGATTAAGGACCATAGGAAGGATTTCAGGTCTCAATTGAGAAAAGCACAGGATGTTACAAGATCACTTTGTCACTATCTGTAGGTAACAGGAAAACTTAGGGTCAGAACATAGCTGTGGGGCATAGTGGGAGTGAGGATTCACATAATCCTGTGTGCCTTTAGAAAAACTCATACCTGGACCTAAGGTCCCTGTATTGATAAAGTATGAAGTCTCTGTCAAATGATGCTTACGGTCCCCTTTTGCTTTCTATATAGCTATTATCCTTCAGTTTTAGATTTTAAAAATGTTTTTCAAACAATTGTTATAATAAAAATTATTTAAAAAGTCAAGTGGACAATATCAAATTGGCTCCATATCTAGGGAAGTATGTCACAGTGCTCACACTGAGGATAGCCGTTCCAGGCTGTCTTCCAACTCCGACTGGCCAACGGCGACTCTCTGGGGCCATGCTATCTAATAGAATCATAAGAGAAATAAATGTAAACAACATTTTATTTAAAAAAATCATGATAAAAACACAGAATAGTTACCATCTAATTGTTTTAGGTGAACTGTGCAGTAGTGTTAACTGTATGTATCTTGTTATGCAACAGATCTCTGAGACATTTTCATCTTGAAAAATTTATATACCCATTAAACACTAACCCTCTTTCTACTTTCTGTTTCTATGATTTTATCTGGTTTAGATACATCATATAAGTGGAATCGTATTACAAATTATTATTTTCCTCTTGTGACTGGTTTATTTCACTTAGTACGTCTTCAATGTTCATGTATGTTGTGACATGCAACAGGATTTTCTTCATTTTTAAGGCTGCATAATATTCAGTTTTATGTACATACCACAATTTCTTTATCAATTCTATCACCAAAAGACATTGAAGTTGCTTTCATGTCTAACTGTTATAAATAATGCTCAGATGAACATGAGTGTATAAATGTTTCATGATCTCTTCCACTTCCTTTAGATATATACCCAGAAATGGGATTGCTGGATCTTATGGCAGTTCTATTTTTAATTTTTGTAGGAAACTCCATATTGTTTTCTATAGTAGTAGCAGCACTTTTACTCTGCCTCCAACAGCAAAGTTCCAGTTTCTCCGCATAATCTCCAATATTTGCTATTTTCTGCTTTTTCGACAGTGACCATCCTAAAAGTTCTGACATGGTAGCTCATTGTGGCTTTGATTTACAATTCCCTGATGATTGAGGATATTTAGCATCTGTTCAAATGCTTGTTGATCACTATTTTCCCTCTTTAGAGAAGTGACTATTCAAGTTCATTACCCCTTTCTCAATTTAACTATTTAATTTGATGCTGTTGAGTTTAAAGTCTTTTTTATATACTCTGAATACTAACCCCTGACTGGATATATGATTTACAAATATTCTATCCTGTTCTATAGACTGTCTTTTCACACTGTTTCCTCTGCTGTACAGAAGCTTTTAAGTTTGATATGTCTCATTTGTTCATTTTTTCATTTGTTGTTTATGCTTTGGATATCAGCTCTAAGAAATCATTGGGAAAAACAACGTCATGAAGATTTCCTCGGCTGTTTTCTTCTCGGAGTTTTATAGTTTTGGGTCTTATATTATGTATTTAACTCATTTTGTGTTAATTTTTGGATATGGTTCAACTTAATTTTTTGCATATGCATATCTAATTTTCCCAACACTATTTGCTGAAAAAAATCCTTTTCTAATTGTATAGCTTTAGTACCCTTCTTAAAAATGATTTTATTATATATGTGAGAGTTAATTTCTCACATGTAATTAAAAATTTTATAGAAGATATTTTAAAAAGTAAAAAGAAACATACATATATAAAATACACAGTACATTTTTCTTACCTGAATAGATTCAAAATCTTCAGGATAAGAAATTATTGATGGTCCTGCCATAATGTGATTATCTGATTACAGGGCTCATACCTAGAAGACTTGCCTAAAAAAAGCACCTGAAATATCTAACAAAGAAAATGTGTTCACTGAGAAATGATTGGCAAATTTGAAGCTCTTGTTCAGTAAGAACATCTTCCCCAACCCCAGACTTCAAAGAGAAATGACTTTAAAAATAGAGGCACATCTGTCAGTACTGCAGCTGTGGTTCAAGAACAAAACTCAAAAGAGCCAAAAACAAGCATATTCAGCAAAAACAGCAAGGAGTTTAACAACAACAATTAGCTAAGGGTGGAGTCAAGATTACTTTTTCCAGGAGAAATATGGATACAATCCCTGGGTCTCCAGTGACTACCTTGCATCCCTATTTATACTGATCATCAAAGCCTTCATTTCAGTTCAACTTTTGTCCCAATCTTAAGACCACCCCCAAAGATCACGGCCACAAAATAGTCCACTTTGACTGCTGTCCAGATTCCAATGTATGCTGCCTCCATTCCACTTTAGAATAGCAAATCCTTACGCAAACTAATATTCTAATTCTTTGGACTCTTTAGCTTCATAAAATACTTGTCAGAGATAGAAACTAGACACAGAGATGATACGCTGTAGTAATTTATAATGATTTTCATACAAGGGAATACTTTACAACAACAAAAAAGGAAAAAACAAATCCGAAAGACCAGATAGTTGCCATAGGAACTTAACTTTTGTTTGTATCAATGAACCTGGGTAAATTTGGTTTCAGTACATCATTTTGCTTGAAGTTGGAGTTTCCAAGAACCTATGCCAGACATTAAGTGAAGACTCACTGTATTCATAATATGTGTTAGCTCAGGGCATATCATGCCCAAGCAGGTAGATACCTACAATTCTGCACACCTATCTCAAAAAAGCATCCTAGTTTGTGTGGATTAAGTCCTTCAGTTGGTTAGCAATTTCGTTAAGCAACCCAGGAGTCTCAGAACACAGGGTGAAACAGAAGCCACTCTATGCCCACTTTCCAACCCTTTTCCCAGTGTGTGCCTCCACCAACAATGTCCTCCTTAGACAGCTGTCATGCTTCTGGGGTAAATGTGGCCAAAGATTATTTCATTTATTTTTTCACTTCTTCCTCTTTCATGTTCATTCTCTTCCCCACCAGAGACAGCAAGCTAATGTGTCTCATTCTTTTATGTATCTTCTTATACAATATGTACTGTCCTGTACCATCTGTCCATCTATAGCCCACCACCACACTATTTCTGACATATATCCTTTGTAATAAATCAGTGATCAACTGAGGTGAAACTTACTAATAAAATATTATCCTTTTTAAAACTAAATCTTCAAAATCCAATGTCTGTTTAACATTTAAGCACATCTCAGCTCAGACTAGCTACAATTCAACTGCTCAATAGTCACATGTAGTTCATGGATACAGACTTGTGTGACTAAAGCCTTTTAGTAGGAATGATTGAGTTCTTTGATCAATTAGCAATATCTACAATGGGTAAACTTAAGAACAACACCCATAAATATACACACTATATTTGTTAACTTGACTTCATTCACAGCCAGGAGTGTGACTAGGCTCCATTAAACCCTAAAATTTTAAGTTTGGGTCTTTATGCTTAGGTGACATAAAAAAAAAGATCAGTTTTCACTAAAAACATAATGGTTTAGGAATTTGGTAAATTTAAGTAGGTTTCTTTAGCAGACACAACTTCTTATGTTTGGAGGAAATTACCTCTACATTAGATGAATTCCTCTGAGGAACTGAAATCCAAGTTTCTTCTTTGTGGTTTGACTTAGCAGACTACTCTATTGTAAGGACAGAAAATGAACACCAATCCAGTCTTCAGTTATATATTTGGAAGTTCAAGTGGAAGAAAAACAAAACTGACTCAGGACATATGTATTGTTGTTGATCATTCTAAATTGCTCACTGTGACATATTTTAAGACAGAGTTTAAAGTAATTAATCAGATTCTCTTTAAAATAAGGCAAATCCTTAGGAATCAAAGTATCTTTCTGTTATCTAAAACTATACTGAGTTTTTGACCATATAATTTTTCTCCTTTTCACACATGCCATCGATTAATGTGTGTCTGTTTTATTGTAACTAGAATGCTTTTTCAAAATACGAGCAGTTATTGTTAACTTCTTTTATGGCCATCTCTTTAATCTTTTTGTGAGGGAAGTTATGGCATAATCTTTGACATTTTAAAATATCTCCTTTTAAGTCTAGTTTAATAGGCATCATGGACAATGTTTGTCTTCAAGAAAGTCATTATAATGAGACTGAAAAGGCAGCCAGGATAATTCAGTATGGTCAACCTTCCCTAAGATTTTTTCTGTTTCTAGGATGTTTCTTTAGTGTTCAGTTCATATTGAGAATCACAGTATAAAAACTAGAATGACTGTGACACTTATTTTTAATCTATGGTGTGGTTGTTTTCTAAGGAAGAATCCTAAGATTTTTTGAGTAAAGGGACATACAGTTTATCCTCTATAAAATATTTCTTGGGAAGGCGTTTAATACCTTCTGACTTGCTTCATTGTGTGGCTGTTAGAAAATTAACTGATCATATTAGTCCCAGTATAAAACAACTGAAGTAGTATGTGGAAAATATCAAAAATGTAGTGAAGTACTTGGAGTCTATAGAAGAAAGACAAAAATATCTGAATGAGATAATGATGAATAAGATAAATCAATTATTTCAGATTATTATCTTAATTTGAAAGTGAGTTTCTTGGCTTAGACTCATTTCAATTTTGACATTTGGAGAGATCATATACTTAACTGTGTTTGTGTCCTCACAGAAAACCTTCTAGAGAATAGCAAAACCTAATTAAGGAGCTCTTTGATTAAATTGGGTGCTGTTAGACAAAATATTAAAGAAAGTCTGACTGAATTGCTCAGATAGTTCAGATATGACCTTCTCCTTTGACCTCAGTTAGTAGGGCAAGGCCCTCTGCATTCACGGAGCAATGAGATTAGGGAAGAATACTTGACTACATCTCAAGAAATCACGACTGACTCTGGAAATGGCTCCAAACTTAAAGATTCCTTTTATTATTTCACAGGTTGTAAGGTTTAAGAGAGAAGACATACTTGGTTAAGTTCTAGAGAGAAACCATATCTATTGATTCTGTGACAGCAACTTAACTTGTGGTTAAGTCTTGTGGTTTTTCAGCTTCAGTAGATGAGTTGTTGGTTAAACCAATGGTTGGTTATGTGTGGACATGTGAAACAACTCTGGTCAAAGAAACAAAAAAGAGAAGACTAGGGGATTTCAGGACAGATGACTCTTTCTTGCAAGACATGAAATGTCACAGAGTGAAAGACGCTGTACTACACCTCTCTGATTTCTGACATGGTAATTACATTAAACTAAATGTTCTCAAAATGTGGTCCCCAAATATCATCATGAGCACCACTTAGAAACTTGATAAAAATACAAACTCTCAAAAGTTAACATAGCAAGACTACGGTGCTTTTCTACTTGCAGGTTTCTACTTGGTGGTTTCTAGAAGCTGGTTTTCAGGAGACTTCCTATCATTCCCTGATTAAATGGCTCACTGTGCTTAAACTGTTTACAAAAATGATATCCTCTATGTTGAAGGCCTGCTTATTAGAACTTTGACACATAGGCAGAAGTTTATGTGACTAGTCCCCAACGACAACCTTGAGCACCAAGTGTCTAATGAGTTTCCCCAGAGACAGCATTTCATTTCATCCATGTTGTCACAATTCCTTGCCTAAAGGAATCAAATACATCCTGTGTGACTCCCTTGCAAGAGGACTGTTGGAAGCTTGCACCTGGCTTCCCCAGACTTCCCTTTGTGTACCTTTTCCCTTTGCTCATTTTGTTTTCTATTCTTTTACTGTAATAAATCTTAGCCAAAAGTAGTGAAAAAATAAAAAAAAAATTCTTCCCCAGACCTTCTAAAGAGAAATTCTGTAGGGAACTAGCTACTCTATTTTCCGAATTCTCTGATGATTCTGGCATAAGCTGAAGTTTCCAAACCACTGGTAAGGAAGTGATGTTCAGTGCCACAGTGGAGGCTGTGGCCAGTGTCCCTGGGAATGATGGCAGCTCTGAGTGGTTTTGAGTCTCAATCACTGTGTTTCTGAATTACTTAATATAGGACTTTCATGACTTTAGACTTCTTAAATGAGATTATAATATATTGTAAAACAACAACAACAAAAAGAATAATATGTTATTTCAGTAACTGAGGTGTTGGCAAATGATGACCCACAGGCCTAAGCCACATCATTTCTCATTTTCATAATGAATGGTGAGCTAAAAATGGTTCTGGCATGTTTAAGGGGTTGGGGAAAATCAAAAGAATAATATTTTCTGATGTGAAAACTATATAAAATCCACATTTCAGTGTTCATAGATACAATTTTATTAGAATCTGGTAACTCACTTTTAAATTTCTATGCTGCTTCCATGCTGCAATGACAGTTGTGATAGAGACCATGTGATCCACAGCTTACTATCTAGCCTTTTACAGAAAATGTTTGCAGGCCCTTGTTCTAATGACTGGCTATTTCACTTCCTTAGAACAGAAATGTTTTCCTGTTAGTTTACAAGTACCATTGGTAAGAGCACTTAAGAGGATCAGAAAGTAAGGGTTACTAAGACATTTCTCCCCTCTGAAGAACTGTCCAAACACCATTAAAAGTTAGTCCTCCTTTTACTCTCTAGGCAAAAGAACTTGGTAGTCTGTCCATTGCTTCTATTCCAGCCACACTGTACTGTTAGTAAAAGGACCCCAGCCTGGTATATCCTTGTTCATTGTTGCAGTGATGCTTTTGCCAGTACAAACCCAATACAGGACAAGACTGTGCCCTCTCCATGTGACCTGCAGTTGGTTAAGTTTTATTTTCCAAGCAAAATTATTTTGCCAGGGGCTGCCAGAGCCACCTCTTTCCCTCAAACCTGTAGACTTGGGTCACTAGTTCAGATGACCTTTCCTGAAAGTAAGTTCCTTTCTAGGGATCTTGGTACTCTGTTCTATCTATAGACTGACTGGAATCACACTCCTCCATCCTTAGTGTCCCTTAACTGTGAGCCTTACTTCCTGGAAAGCCTCTGAGTTTCCTTTTACATATTTTCCTGTAGATTTTGTTGTGCCATATGGAAGAAGAAATTTCTTATATTTCTTCTTCCAAAGTAAGTGGTAAAAGCCTCCCAAGTGACTCTTATCAGAATTAAGAGAATCTGCTTTGAGGTAATTTGTTCCTCTCTAGAACATGAGACTAACTGATACACTTGTTACCCCAAACAAGTTAAAATTGACAGCAAATTCCTTGAGAGGGGACCTATGTGCACTCCTCTTGAATCTGGGCTCATTTGTGCCTGCTTTGACTCAAAGAGTATGGTGGGAGGGCCCAACTTTTCAGATCAGTGATGAATTTTTGCTTCTTTACTTGTGTCCCAGATGACCATGGAAAAAGCTCAACTATCCCAAGGTCACCATGTTGTGAAGAAGCCCAAGCTGCAGCCACATGGAAAAGCTGTAAGAAAATAGAGACACTTACCTCTGGCCTGTCCCCAGGTGCTTCAGCCCTTGCCATTTGAGTCTTCCCAGCAGAGGCCCCAGGAATCATGCAACTCCCACTCCCATCACCTATGCCATTACAACTATAGAATGTCTTGGATCTCTTCCTTCCTTACAAACTTTATTTTTAGAAAACAGCCCAAAGATCCACTCTCCTCTGATATACTACCCTAAGAATTTCCAATATCAAATCATAAACAATAAAAATTGAGTATCGAATTTTCTTAAGGAGACATTTCTTAAAGAGAATTGCCTGTGCTGTGGTCTCAGTTGCTCTAATAAGTCAATCAGATTTCTGTTTGTTTCTCTTTCCCTAGGTTTCCTTTTTCCAGGAGAATCCTTTCCACACAGAAGGGTAGGATAGATCAAAATGGAAGCCTCACTGTAGAGGGGGAGTTTTCAGTGAACTGTAGTGATTTTCTTCTCATAAAAACAAAACAAAACAAAAAACATGCAATTTTGAGGCAGGAAAAAAGACTGGACATCATTCACTCATATCATTTTTCTATGAAATGTGCCAAGTGCTGAGGGTTCAGAGGATAAAGAGACAACTCTCTTTGTGATGCAGGAGGTAGAGGTGTAAATAGTCAGAGACAACCATCGATGACCACAGACAGAAGAGAGCACAGAGGCCTTGGGCACAGGGGTGTTGGGCAAAAGGGTCTTGGGAAGGCTCACTGTAAGTTCCCCACCAGTGCCCACTCTTAGTCTGCCATACCACATGTGACTTTCTGCTGCTCTCACATGCCAAATCCGTGAGCCACCTCTGGGATTTTGGACTGGTGAGCCTCTCAGTCTGAAACATTCTCTCACCCAGGGGTTTATCACTTCACATCTTCACTTGCCTCAGTTCTCTGCTTAGTTATCACTCTGGTAAAAAGTCAACGTTTGCCAGGCCCCCTCCCCTTTCGCTTTCAGCTTTAATTTTTCCTGAGCATTTGTTTTGCTTGCTTTCTTTATTGATATTTTCCTCCGGTGGAATATAATTTTAAGGAGGGCATGACATTTGTTATGTAGATCACTGTTTTATCTCCAGAGGATGAATGAGAACTAGTTCTACTGAGTGCTCAATTAATATTTGTTGAATAAATGAGTTAATGAGACAAGAAGATCTTTTTTTACTTCTCTGAATCTTTTATAATCTTTATTCATTTTTTCTCATAACACTTGTCACCTCTTGACATCTACCTTTTGTTTGTTTATTTGCTGTTTGTCTTTCCTCTCCATTGAGAACATGGATTCTGTTTTATTCATTGCTATGTTACACCTAGCGCCCAGTATAATGTCTGAAAGTGGATTAATCCAATTATACCATTTGAAGAATGAATTCAGACATGAATTGTTAATTAAGTGAGCAAATAAATGGACACAGGGCATGTTATGACCTTTTCTACCCTTCTTGGGCATAAGTCTGAATCTAGATGTTTGAAGCTCAAAGACTTTACTTCACTGAAGTGGGCCTCTCTGAAAGTGTTGAAGAAAAAACCACTTTAGTAAAAGCCCACAGAACAAGGAACCATGTGCAATCTGGCACTGAAGGGCTCAACTCAGCTGCCCAGAGGCTTACTCATGACCTCGCCCGACCTTGACACTGACCTGAATACAAGAAGACAGGAAATAGAATGACAACACCTTTCTTTCTGCTTGGGAAGCTGCTTCAACCCATAGACAAGACAGAGACTGGGATTTGTCCTTCTAAGTAAACAAAGCTTCCTGTTTCTCTGTTCTACGTGTCATTGCTCTTGCCCCAGACACTATCCTAGATGTGGGAGAGAATAAAAGGGTACAAAAGAAGCCACTGTTTATTCACAGCACCTTTGACCTGATCTGAATGTCAGAGCTCTCAGTACTGGAAGTGATTTGCGTAGCTCCCTCACTAGATCTCATTTCTTCTTCCTTCCTTTAATTCTGGCTTTTAGAAGCTTTGCAGGATTTTTAATTGCAATTTAAAAAAGGGCATGTAGAGTAGTTAAGTAAAATAACAATACCTAAAATTACAATTGAACCAAAAACGATCGACGGTTTATTCTCTGCCTTAAAATAAAATAGCTTTCATCTTTTCCCCCTCACGACAGCCTCCTCCGCCTAGATAATGCATTTCGTTAGATTTATTTGCTCAGCCCCGAAAACTTGACACTAAGGGGATTATTTAGTTTTAGATTTGCTGTAGTCCATAGTAATAGCCAACAGGGAAAGGAATGAAGCAGCAATATTAGCAGGGCGAGGGAAGGGGTGGGGGGAGGGGGCTGTGCAGTCTGCAGCTAAGCAAAACTGCTTGCATAAACACCATTAAGAAGATTTAGACATCGCTTTCCTTATCATCAGCACTCCTGGAAGAAATAAAAAAAAAGAGAAAGAAAAAAAAAAAAGAAAAAATGGGAAAGGGACAGGCCTTGACTTGCTGTGTATGCGTTTCCATTAAAGGTTCAATAGGAAATAAAACCAGCTGAGAGTCCAAATGCAATGATGCTACAGACCCATCCACACTACCTCACCATGGTCCAAAAGAGACATTTGTTCCACATGTTACTGAAAGAGGCAGCTGCATAGAGAACAAAATATCCCACATCACCCCATCTGTGACTGAGTACATGGAGCTCAGGCTGCTGCCTGGGTTGGCGCTGTGTTCCCGCTCATCATCCCACCCATCTCTTGTCCATGTTGCCATCCACACACACATCCAGGGATACAATATTCCTAATAATCTGTGCTTGACCAAAACCACAAATGTTCAGGTTACTTGAACAATAACCGGTGGGAAACAGGAGTGACCCTGTATATGACTGCAGACTTGGAAGGGTTGTTTGGGAGAGTAGTCAAACAGGAAGGAGAGGTAGGGGAGAAAACTAAGATCAAATAAATATGAGGAAAGTGAGTAAACATGCCAGCAGCTGGATGTGGTTTAAAAGATGTGTTGGAATCAGATAATTCGTAGGAGAGTGTCTATCAGTCTCTCTCTCTGATAACTTCTGTGGGCTCCTAAGGCAATGAAAAAGTTGCACCAAGGCATTGCATAGCTTATGGAGTGGGAAAAAGAGATAATCACTCTGGGAATTCCAAAATTACACTTGGGATTTTAAGCACTTCTACTTTTTGGGTGCATCCTTAGCAAGACATTGTAAATGGTCAAAGGATAGCTAACTGTAGATCAATAGGTAGATGATAGATGGATGGATGGAAAATTGGATAGATAGATGATAGACTATTGGATTATTGGTATGAAGTGTTTTCTAATAATTCAGGGATTGTTGTACAAATAAAAAAAAACCTAACTGGTACTAAGTATGATTAACAAAGGACACATCAGCATGAGGAAATAGTTTTCATTATTCAAAATTATACACTACCACACTTTTTCCCTCTCCTTCTACTCACTGGATCTTCCATTCTGTGTACTTATTCTCCTGGAATGGAGACATCTCAGGGTCCACTGAGGAGTGTGCCCAAAACACTTTCCTGTTTGTTTGTTTATTTTAAGATATGAATGAAATGAGTCACAAGGCAAATTAAAGGCAGCTGGTCACATTCCTCCTACAGGACTGACTCAGCAGACACCCAACTGAATCAGTTGGAAGGAAAGAGTCTAGGGATCTCAGGTGAGCAATTAATAATAGTAATAATAGTAATATAGCAATAATAATAACAGCAACATAATTGAAATTTATTGAGTTCTTACAATTTGCCAGATAAGTGTCATCATGTGCTATCTTATTTCTTTACAGTTGCAGAAGCCTATGCTAAGAAGAGTTAAATAAGTAGGTCTAGTTACTGAGTTAGAAAATGACATCCCTTGTTGCATGTTTCCTAATCTATGCTCATAACAAGCCCAGTACTGGCCCAGAAAGATAAGAGGCAGTGTCTTTAGGAGCATCCATTCTCAGATCCAAGTTGATTGTCCTAGATAATTCATTTCAAGAATGTCCTAGGTTTATTCATCTCTAGCAGGGACTAGATGATTAAAGTGGGAAATATTAGATCACAGATTTTCATAACTGTGAGAAATGGAGTGAGATAGAGAGTTGTCTAGACAGGACTATGGTTGTGATGTAAGTCCACAGGTCCACAGGCCATCAGTAGGGGTTAACCACTCCAAGTGATACCTTGTGCCCACTTAGTCAATAGGAGTATGTTGACTCTTCAACCTACTGAATTCCTATTCAACTTAAAGATTCCTATTCAAAAGGAACCAAGAAAACTTACCTCATTCATCTGGGCATCCTAGATAAGAATACTACTGCTTACCCCTTCTATTTAAATTTCCTTTCTAGTAAGAGAAATCTCCATCATCCTTAATAACACATTATAGCATCTAATGACTCCCACTCAGGAAGTTCTTCTCTTCCGTCAAACCCCAAACTGACTTCTACTCCTTGTCCCCTATAGAAATGGAGAATAATTAATGATGCACCATTCCTCTTGTAATAATCTTTATCTGCTTGAAGGTTATTTAGAAGTCTTATAAAAATTGTCTTTCCATTGCCCTAGTTCCAGGATGATAGTATAATGTAATGATAGAGAAGTAAGGACTGACACACACCTTAACCTCCAGTTCTTTCCTGTCATGATTTTAATCAAATGTCAAATGAAAAGATGGGCAAATAATGAGGGCCCAGGTCAATACCACTCCAGGATGTCTCACTGTGCAGAGTTGTTTCTGTGCAGCTGTAGCTCATACTGACATTCTGCAGAGTCCGCCTGCCCCCTGTTCCTGAGTCCAGAGTATATCCACCACAGACACGCCCTTGCCTGGATGGTTGCTCCCATTATCTGCAGGTCCTTGAGTTCAACGCAAACATCACAGATGCTTACAACCACAGACAAATGTGTGTCAAGAAGTAGTGCTCCAAGAGCTTGATATATATCATCTCATCTAATCCTCACTTTGTTTATAAAGCAGGATTTATTATCTTCTCCATTATACAGAAAAGGAAATAAAAGATGAAATTGCTTAGTTAACTTGTGCTAAATCCTACAGTTTATAATTGGTAGAGTCATGATCTGAACCTTGATAGTCTGTTTGACTCCAGAGCCTATGTTTATAACACTAAAATAAAATGCCAAGAAGGCTTAACATAGGAAAGACACACAGTGGGTACACAATATATGCCTAGTGAATCTCAATGAGATATGTGATATATTTCTTAGGGAATTTGGCTGTTCAACAGAATTTTTTCCCCAATAAATCTTAGCTTTCCTTTCTAAACTGCATTCTTCCTGTCAAATAGTCAAAAGCAAAACTTTCAGAATTCAAGAGTAGCAGTGACACAGGAAACATCAAACCCTTAAAGTCAAAGGATCTCTTATGCAAAGGGGAAAAACAATGAGATTGATATAAGAAATATCGTAGAATAACTTTCAAAGAAAGTAAACCCACTGCATTTTAGCTGTAATTCACATGATGAATAAACCTGCTAATTAAACACTAAATCAAATATCCAATAGGAAGTCACTGGTATTGAGAAAAAAACAAAAGCAAAGGTCATTGACCTCAAATATTTTATAACATAATCAGAGGTAAAAAATGATAGTAGAATCTTGGAAGAGGAAAGAATCATAGCCTATCTGGTCTCCTTTACAAGGACTCTAAATTCCCGCATAATTGCAATGTTGTCAATCTCCTCCCTCACACACTTGTTCCAACCACAGTAGGTTAGCTCCTGTTCTTAGAACATGATGATTTGGTTCCAAATGAGTCCCTTTGTACTAGCTGCTTCCTCTGCCTGTAAGTTTCTGTCTTGTGTTCTTACCATGATGCTCCTTCATGCCTCTCAGGTGTCAGCTTCAGTATCTCTTCCTCAGAGAAACCTTTCTGAACTCTGAGGATGAAGAGTGCACATTCACACACACACACACACACACATCAATTTTTGTCTATTTCCTGTTGAAATTACTCGATCTTCTTTATTTGTTTACACACGAATCATCTGTTGCCTTCACTAAATTTATAACACTTAAGACAGTTTACTAGGTCACCAGCACCTAGATTAGTGCCTTAACTATTATTGAGTGATTTTATTTATTTTTAATCAGACTTTTTTTTGGGGGGACACAATTTGCACACAAATATATTCACCTATTTAAGGTGAGTTTTGTACAAATGTGTACAGCTCATTACCACAATCATGGTATAGGATATTTCCATCATCCCATACTCCTCTCATCTCTTTTTGCAGTTATTCTTACTCCTGCGGACCCTGGCAATCATAGATCGTAAGTATATGTATAAATGTACATATTTGCATATATATAACTGTGTATGTATGTGTGTATATAAAATCTCTGAATAAAATTTTGAAATATTTTAGTAGTCCTCTTTATTCAGTCATTTTTATCTAGCAAAAGCTAATTGACAAGTAGCAAAACACATCTAAAATGCACAATATAATAAGCTTTAAATATGTATACACATGAAACTAGCACTACTGCAGAAGTAAACATGTTGATCTTGAAATATTCCTCATGTGCTTTTGTGATCACTCCCTCTAATCCTGCCTCATTGATCCCTGTCTCCAGTAATCACTGAATTTCTTTCTGAAATAGTTTGTAATTTTTAGAATTATATAAATGGAGTCATAAGCCGTGTGCTACATTTTTATCTGTTTTTCACACAGCATGATTATTTTGAGATTCATTCATGTTTCAAGTGTTTCAAGTGTTCATTCCTTTTCATAACTAAATAGTATTCCTCTATATAGATGTACCATAATTTGTTCACCCATCTGTTGATGAACATTTGAGTCATTTCTAGTTTTGGGCTATCGCAGATGTAGTCACTATGAATGTTCGTGTACAAGTCTATGAAAGATGTATACTCTCATTATGAGTGAAAGAAACCCACCAAAAAGAATCATATGCTATGATTGCACTATACAAAATTATAGAAAATGAAATAAGCTAATCAATAGGGATGGAGGTGGATGGGAAGGAATAAAAGAAGTATAAGGGAATTCTAGGGGCAATACATAAGTATTCTTGATTGTGGTTATAATTTCACATATATATGTATGTCAGATTTAACAAAGTTTATTATTGAATGTCAGTTATACTTCAGGAAAACTTTAAAAACATTGGTCACTCACAATTAATTTTAAGTGCCGTAGCAAATCCTTACAGTGGACTTCAGCTCAACAACAACAATGAACAAGCTACTGATACACATGACATGGGTGAAGCTCAAAAGCATTATACTAAACAGAAGAAGTGAAATGTTAGAAGCAGCAAAACCACAATTGCAAAAATATTCTTTCAAACTAGAGGGAGCAACAGGCTCCATATTCATCCTCCTGCCTAAAATGATACAAATTAACCACCCAAATGCAAGATAAACTATATGAAATGATAGTTTTATAAATGATAAATATTTTTGCACAAAGAATTTGAATCTTAATAAAAACAAACTTAGTCCCTTTAAAGTCTTTCCAAAACAAAATCCTTTTCTAGACACTTGGGATGAAAGTCAGAGAAGTCTTTGACTTTACAGTCTTACAAGGTCACTAGAATCTGCTTATGCCCTCCACCCCCATGCTGTGTACATCCCTGTGTTCGCATCATGCTTTCAGTGTTGACTTTGGTTATTTTTTCTCAAATATGCTAATCCATTTTGGATTCGTCTGACTGATGTACCATTCCTGATGATAGATTCATTTCTTATGCCCTTACATCCTTTAAGACTCTGCTCAAACCTCAACTTCTAGTGAGATCCTCATTCACCACTCTACATGGAATGATACTCTCTCATCCTTAGTTTTTCCAGTTCACCTTTCTTGCTCAATTATTATTTTAAAAATTTTTTATTGAAATGATAGTGACTTTGACAATGAGTTGTTTTGATGTATACACAGTAGAGTTTTTACATTTACAAATTGCATAGTAGATTTACTAATATTCCCCCGCTTTTTTTCTCCTTTCATTTACAGTTAATTACCTTTATCCCGTTTGCCCCACCCCTTCCCCATCACTTTGGTACCCCCTGATTTGCCTTTTTGTCTCTCACGTCTAACAGTCCACAGATGTTTGGAGTAGTGTTCTATCTCCCTCCCTCTCTCTCTCTCTCTCCTCCCCATTTCTAGTGTTGTCTAATTTATGACATTTAATTGTTATCTCTTTACCCATCATATGAGTGGTATCATATGATGTCTGTCCTCTTTCTGGCTTATCTCTCTAAGCATAATTCTCTCCAAGACCATGCATGTTGCTGCAAATGGCAGGTTCTCTCTTTTTGATGGCTGCTTAGTATTTCATAGTGTAACTGTACCACATCTTCTTTATTCACTCCTCTGTTGATGGGAATTTAGGTAGTTTCCAGCTCTTAGTTATTGTGAATTGTGCTGCAATGAACATGGGGGTTCACATATCTCTTTGGATAAGTGTTTTGTGTCATTGGGGTAAATGCCCAGTAGAGGAATAACTGGATCATATGGAATTTTTGTTCTCAATTCTTTGAGGACTCTCCATACTGTTATCCAGAATGGTTACACCACTTCACATTCCCACCAACAGAGAATTAGAGTTCCCTTTTCTCCACAACCTCTCCAGCACTTATTATATCTCCCCCGCTTTTTTGGATAGTAGCCATTCTTACTGGCATGAGGTGATATCTCATCATTGTTTTGATTTGCAGTTCCCTGATGACAAGAGACATAAAGCATATTTTCATGAATCTGTTGGCCATTTGTATGTCTTCCTTGGAGAGATGTCTATTAATCATCAGCCATTTTTATTGGATTGCTTATATTTTCGTTGTCCAATTCTTGGAGTTCTTTGTATATCTTAGATATTAAACCCTTATCTAAAATGTGAGACACAAATATCTTTTCCCATTCCATTGAATGCCTTTTTGTTTTTATGCAAGTTTCTTTCACTGAGTAGAAACTTTTTAGTTTTATGCAATCCCACTGTTTATTTTAGATCTTATTTGCCTTGCAATGGGAGTTGAGTTGCCAGAGATATCTCTTAGGTCTAAGTCTAATGATGTTTTGCCTCCATTCTCTTCTATGTTTGATGGTTTCTGGTCTTATGTCTATGTCTTTAATTCATTTTGACTTAATTTTTGTGTATGGTGTTAGGTTAGTGACCTAGTTTCAACCTTTGCATGTTACTGACCAGTTCTCCCAGCACCATTTATTAAACAGGCTGCTTTCACCCCATTGTAAGCTTTTGGCACCTTTGTAAAAAATTAGATGCTCAAATATATATGGATTGATTTCTGGACTTTCAATTCTGTTCTATTGATCTGTATTTCTGTTTTTATACCAGTACCATGCTGTTTTAATTATTATTGTTTTGTACTGGAGTTTGAAGTCAGGGAGCATGACTCCTCCATTGTTGGTTTTTTTCTTGAGGATTGTTTTTGCTATCCTGGGTTGTTTGCTGTTCCAGATAAATTGCATTCTGTGTTCTATGTCTGTGAAGAATGTCTTAGGAATTTTGACGTGGATAGCATTGAATCTATATATTACCTGGGGCAGTATGGCCATTACGTTTATGTTGATTCTTCCAATTCATGAGCATGAAATAGCTTTCCATTTTTTCGTGTCGCGTTCCATTTCTTTTGTCAACGTCCTATAGTTCTGATAGTATAGGTCCTTCACCTCTTTGGTTAGGTTTATTCCAAGGTTTTTTTGTTTTTGTTTTTGTTCAATTGCAAATGGTATTGTTTTCTTCAGTTCTTTTCAGTATATTCACTGTTGGCATGCAGAAATGCAAGATTTTTAATATTAATTTTGTAGCCTGCCAGTTTATTATATTTGTTTATTATTTCTAGTAACTTTTTACTTGATTCTTTGGGGTTCTCTATGTGTATTATCATGTCATCTGTGAAAAGTGATACCTTCACTTTTTTTCCTATTTGAATTCCTTTTGTATCTTTTTCTTGTCTAATTGCATTGACCCGGATCTCCAGCACCATATTGAATAGTAACGGTGAGAGTGGACATCCTTGTCTTGTCCCTGCTCTTAGGGGAAAAGTTTTCAGTATTTCTCTATTGAGTACAATGTTGACTGTGGGCTTGTCATATACAGCCTTATTTATGTTGAAGTACACTCCTTCTATACCTATTTTGGAGGGTTTTTAACAAAAAAGGGTCTTGAATTTTGTCAATATTTTTTTCTGCATCCATTGAGATGATCATGTGGTTTTTGTCCTTTTTATTGGTTTGGTGTATCACATTTATTGGTTTGCATATGTTGAAATATCACTGCATCCCTGGAATAAATTCTGCTTGATCATGGTGTACGATTCCTTTTATATGTTGTTGAATTCAATTTGCTAGTATTTTGTTGAGAATTTTTACATCAGTATTCATTAAGGATATCGGTCTACAGTTTCCTTTTTCGGTGCAGTCTTTATCTGGTTTTGAAATCAGCATAATATTAGTATTACAAAAATTTTTAGAAGTTCTCCCTCTTCTTCTATCTTTTGGAACAGTTTAAGGAGGATTGGAATTAATTCTTCTTTGAATGCTTTGTAGAATTCACTAGTGAAACTCTCTGGTCCAGGGCTTTTGTTTTTTGGGAAGGCTTTTGATCACTGTTTCAGTTTCCTTACTTGTGATTGATCTGTTCATGATTTCTAGTTCTTCTCTGTTTAATATTGGGATATTGTATCTTTTCAGAAATGTGTCCATTTCTTCCAGGTTATTCAGTTTGTTGCCATATAGTTGTACGTAATACTCTCTTATAGTCCTCCGTATTTCTGTTGTTTCTGTTGTGATTATTTCTTTTTCATTTTTGATTCTGTTTATTTGTGTTTTCTCTCCACTTTTTTGTGAGCCTGTCTATTTTGTTTATTCTTTTGAAAAACCTACTTTGGAGTCATTGATTTTTTTTAAGTCTTTCTGATCTGCATTTCATTGATTTCTGACCTAGTCTTTATTATTTCTTTCCTTCTGTTCGATTTAGGCTTCAGTTTTTCTGATTTTTCTAGTTCCTTTAAGTGATGGTGCAGGTTTTTTTATTTGTGATCCTTCCTGTTTTCTGAGGTAGGAATGTATTGCTATAGATTTCCTTTTTATTGCTGCTTTTGCTGCATCCCATAGATTCTAATATGTTATTTCTTCATTTTCATTTGATTCCAGATGTTTTACATTTTCTTCCTTAATTTCCTCTTTTACCCATTGGTTGCTCAACAACATGTTGTTTAATCTCCACTCTTTTGTGGTTATCCTCTCTTTCTCCTTTTGGTTGATCTCCAATTTGGTGCCATTGTGATCTGAAAAGATGCTAGATATGATTTCAAAGTTTGAAAATTTACTGAAACTTGTTTTGTGTCCCAACATATTGTCTATCCTTGAAACTGTTCCATGAGCACTTGAGAAAAATGTGTAGTTTATAGTTTTGGAGTGAAGTACTCTATATGTCTCTTAGGTCCAGCTCTTCTATTTTGTTTTTTAAAGATCTTGTTTCTTTGTTGATTCTCTGCCTGGATGATCTGTCTTTTTTGAAAGAGGAGTATGAAGTCTCCTACTATTGTGTTGCTGTCAGTATCCTTATTTAGATCTGTTAATATTTGCTTGATATATTTGGGTGCTCCTTTATTGGGTGTATGAATGTTAGTGTTAAGTCTTTTGTTGTATTGATCCCTTTATCATTATATAGTGTCCATCTTTATATTATTTAATTTTCTTTGGTCGACAGACTACCTTATCTTATATGTGTATAACTGTTTCTACTCTTTTGGATTTGGCACTAGCTTCAAGTACCGTTTTCCATCCATTCACTTTAAGCCGTTGCTTGTCTCTCAACCTAGGATGACTCTCTTGTAGACGACATACAGTTGTATTATGTTTCTTAATCCATTTAGCAACTTTGCCTTTTGATTGGCGAGTTCAATCCATTTACATTTACAATAATTATTGACATTTGAGAAATTGCTACTGCCATTTTTATTTTTGTTTTCTGGTTATGTTGATCTCTTTGTTACTTTATTATATTTTAGTGAAGTTTCCCTCTTTGGTTTAGCTAGTAGGGCCTCTTTTAACATTTCTTGTAGAGGAGATCTTGTAGTTGCAAACTCTCTTAGCTTTTGTTTATTGGGATAAACCTTAATTTTTCCCTCAAATTTGAAAGAGAGTTTTGCAGGATATAGTATACTCGGCTGGAATTTTTTGTTCTGAAGTATTTTGAAGACATTCCATTCTCTTCTAGCCTGTAGAGTTTCTGCTGAGAAGTCTGAGGTTAGTCTGATAGGAGAGCCTTTATATGTTATCTGCTTTTTTTTCCCCTGGCTACTTTTAGAATTCTTTCTGTTTCATGTATTTTTGATAGTTTCACAATTATATATCTTGGTGTAGTTTTTTTTAGGATTTATGTAATTGGGTATTCTTTTTGCTTCATTGATCTCTATGTTTGTTACTTGTTCTAGATTTGGGAAGTTTTCAGTCATTATTGC
>RJWH01001534.1:224366-335916 GCA_004363575.1 Solenodon paradoxus | reverse complement strand
GGTTATTCTGGTTCCGTAGCTTTTCATATCATTCTTTTTATAGCATTTCATTAATTATTTCCTTTAAATCCTGTGTTCCTGTTAGTTTTTTCTGTAGAGCTTCAATCTCCACCAGTTGGTGCTTAATTATTTGTTTAAGCTCTCTGTTTTGTTTATCTGAATTTCCTTTTAATTCTCTGAATTTCTTTGTGATTGCAGACTTGAATTCTTTACCTGTTAGAAAAAAACCATTCTTCCACATCTTCAAAGTTAATTTCTGGTGAGCTGTCATTTTGTTGTGATTTCATTTCCTGAGGTTTCAGGGTCTGTTGTGGTTTATTTTTCCCCATGATTTGGGATCTTGTTGATCTTCTAATTGTTTTTTTTGTTTCTTTTAATTTCTACTCTATTTTTTTTTTATTTTATATTTTTGACAGGTTTCTGTAGTGTGTTTTGCTGTGTCAGGGAGTGATGATGGCTGCTGAGTGGGGGTGGACACAGGGTTGGGGGAGTAGTGGTCATCTGTGAGCATGTAGTTTTGCCTCCTGATGGTGGGAGGGCAGGGTAGGCTCATTTTGTTGGTGGAACTCTGCTGGCTTTGACTATGTGACTTGAGTCTGCTGTCTGTTCTTATGTCCCTTGTATTCACCAAATCATCAGTGTCAAGTCCCGTACATGGGCTGTTCCTCCGGAGTCTTAGTCACTGGATCCCAATTCCCAGGGAGTCCAAGCCCTCAGGTGTGTAGTGGAGGGTGCGGAGCACCTGTATGCTCCTGTTCTTTGTCTCCAATTTTTCCTGGGCATTTTCTAGACAAGAGTTGCCAGCAGTGTTCACTGCAGCCCTTCCCCTGCATAGTTTGACTCCCGCTTGCAGCTCCCTGCTCTTTCAGAGGGATAAGAACAAGGGAGCAAGAGTATCGCTTCCACTTCTAACTCCTGGCACATGAAGACAAAGTTCACATACTTTTACCACCGCCAGGTTCCTGCTTTCATGATTCCCCTTTGTTAGGCAAGAATTGTTGGCAGCATTGCTCAGTTTGACTCAGGTTTGTGGCTCCCTATTCTGACTGAGTTTGCATTGCTAGATATAGATCAGTGGGGCTGCCCCTGCAGTCTGCATGGGGAGAAGAGAGACTTGGCAACAGGATTCTACTATCTCAAAACCCAGGTGGGTGCTGGTGGTCACCGTGACTGCTTTGCACTCTTTAGATTGTCCACACAACCCACGTGGCTCCAGCTAGTCTCTGGTAGGGAAGGCAGATCGCACCCATACCAGGAAACTCTCCTTTTTGGATTCTCCCCTTTGCTGCTGTATTCTGCATTAAATCCCCATGCCCTCAATTACCTGTAGAGCCGGCTATTAGTATTCTTCCGTTCTCCAAGATTTTCTGGCCAATGCTGAAGCAGGAAAATCCATTTTACTGTGTTGGCGCCAAAAAACTTTTTTTTTCCTGTATGGCATCTCAGTGCCCGCTCCCCATAGACACCATCTTTGAATCTCTCATTCTCATCATTGAATCTGTCTTTCATAATACTTATTATGATCCCACATTTTATGGTTCACCTGTTTATTTTTTAATTACTGTCCATATTTCTCCTTGAATATAAGGGCCAAGAACACAGTCTTTTTTTTTTCCTATTTACTTTACTGCTCTATTCTCAGCATTGAGAACAGTATCTGTCATATAATAGTCACTCAATAAATATGTACTGAATGAGTGCATGAAATAAACACACTAAGTAAACACAGGAGCAATACTTTCATCATCGTGAGAGGATTAAATAAGATAAACTATAGACAGTGACCACCAGACTAATATGTCATTAGTCTGTTTCTGGGTCACATAGTAGTAGTGTGTGGCTAGCATATATTAAGCAATGTCAGGCACTATAAGTATTTTATATATATTAAGTCATTTAATTCTCAGCAATATTAACAGATAAGCATTATAATTACATTCATGTTTCAGAAAGAAAACTGAGGCATGGCAAATTAAGTAAATATCCCAAGATTATAGAGCAGAGCTGTGATTTGAACACAGACACTGTTTCCAGACTTGGTTTTAATCATAATGCTACATTGTCTTTTGATATCCTAAATTTGAACATTTTTTCTCCCCAATTTTCTTTGAATTTTCTATTAGGAAACATTGAGATTGAGAGAATTTAGTAGTCTCAAAGATGATTTTTTATATAAATTCTGAATTTATTTTCCTTTAACAATAGGAGCCAGAGTCAGTTTCTCCATCACTGGTACCCTGGCTCAAAGAATTGTTCTGATAGTTGTGAGTGTCAGACCAATCACTTTGATTCCTATCCACAGTTGACTGGTAAAGCTCTTGGAATGCCATACAACATTTTTCTTCCTCCAAATCAGACCTGGTGAATATATCAAAGACACAGCAACATTTTTGCTGCTGCCATAAGGATTTCCAGCATCATGAAGAGCCACATTCTCCAGTAAGCCTCCTAGGTTTGATAACTGCTTTTTTTCCAATAGTGTCAAGGACTGACTTTTTTAATAGCCAAGAATGCTTAGATACATAAATGCATTGACATGAAGCTCCTTCAGTCTCAGCTGAAATACTGCTTCACCCAAGGTCAGTATTAATTTATGCTCCCAAACTGGCCTCAAGTTTGGAGACGTGTAGAAAGCTTTATTGGCCTGATTTTCATCCCTTTAAAAAGTCAACCACATAGAACCTCTACAGTGGATTTCAAGGGGAAGCCAGCATTTGAATTAGGAGCTTGTACAGAATATGAAATAGGATTTATTTGCAACACAAAACTTACATGTAACAAAGTTAAATGTGAATAGAAAATAAAACCAGGGTGAAAATATATTTTGAAAAGTGGAGGATAAGGAATCTGTGACTTACTTTATCTGACTAAAACATCTTTTGGTTATGATCTAGATTGGTAAATCTATCCCAGAGAAGGTCATGCACTTAATAAATCTTTTCTTGATGAACTGGCCCCTTAGATGATCTCCTTCAGATAAGATCTCACACTTAGAACACAATTTGGCACCTCATTCTGAATATTTTTACTTTGATGTAAATGCATGTTTTCTAGAACCATTCTAGCAAGAACAAAGCAGTTGCACAGGACATCTTAAATATGCCCAAGGAGCAGAAAAACCCAAAATACCACAGAACCATTTGAAAGCTTCTAAAAGCTTCCCTACATACCATGTGACAACCATTTGACTCAGTTCTAAAAAGACTTTTGTCTGAGGAAAGTATGAACCTTAGAGATTTAATATATGTCCTGTCTTTATTGGCTTGGGGGATGTAGGCTAGGACAGAATTATGGAAATGTGTGAGATTTCTTGAGAACCTGGAAGCAAATAGTGAAGGGATAAAGAAATTCCAGAATGGAAAGAGTAATAAGGCCAGATCCTGAGGTAAATTCAGGCTGAAAAGTAAAAATCTACCTAAGGAAATCTGTATGTGGAAATCATTAGGACTGCTCCCATTGGAAATACGGCAGGCTGTATTTTCTTTGACACATGATGCCAGTTGTGTCCAGGGGATTTGCTTTGCTGAGAGAGATGTAAGCAAAAAATAAGAATTCATGTGTGTTTCTGCTTTTCCATTGGGTAACATGAATAGCACTATTTGAGGTGTGGCTGCTTCTGAGTCACTGCCAATCTACAATGGACAAGTAACTAAATTAGAAAAACTCTTGTTGTTTTAGCTCACTAAGATTTGCGGGGATGGTTATTGACACATCTACCATTTTCTACCCTGACTGATGCATTAGAGAGTCAAATAATTGAAATATTTACAAAAAAATATAAATTTGGAATTAAAATAGGCCTTGGGAGTAAAACACTTAGGACTTTATACTCTGTTTATATCCTGAACTATATTTTTGGCACACCTGTCTGTATGAAGTCAGTTAAAAATATACCAGGTGTAAAAAACAAAACAACAAAACTGAACAAACTTCCAAATTAGAGGAAACTTAGAAAAAGATACAACCCTGAAGCAAATTCATGAAGTGTCTGCCAATTGTCGTAATACTAGGAACCAGGTAAAGAAAAACAAATACCTATGCAGACCTCAGATAGTCCTCAGCGTTCTTTAAAAAAGACATCTCACAAACCCAAACCCAATCCCTTCCTTGGAAAAACAAGCTCAGGCACTCAGGTAGTCTGTGGTGGCATCTCTGGACACTATCTGGAACAAAGCTAGAGGAGCAGGCAGAACTGAACAAGGACACAGACACACTGCATTTTTAGTAGATATGCTGAATGAGTATTTGTGATGTTGACATTGTGGTGAGGAGAAATTTTTATCGGTGATTCTCCAACTGTGAGTCCTAGATCAGCATCACAGCATCACCTGGGAACTTGTTAGAAAGGCAAATCCCTTGACTCCACCATCCACCTACTGAATCAAAAGTGTGAAGTCCTTTATGATCTTTCATAAGCCTACCAGTGTCCCGGTGCAATGCAGACTTAAGAACTACTGCTCCAAATCTTCACCTCCTGAGCTCTTCATATTCAGAATTTTACTCAAACTAGACAAACTTATCCCTATATAACAGAATGAAGTTCATCCACATTGCCACTCTCTCACTCCATTCACTCTCCTGATTCTCCTTCACATTCTTCTTCAGTAAATATTATGTCCCAAATTCAAAATATCTCCTTATAAAAATACCAGGGAAAAGGGAAAAATTATCAATAAAGTATAAAAATATAATATTCACTAAATAGTATAGCAGAAGCAAATGCAAATCAGATACAGATATTTAAGATAATATTTGAAGAAACTGTAAAGTGACAATAGTAGATAGAAATTGGAGGAAATATCACCCTGAAAGAAGGAAGCCAAACTGGAGGAAATTTATGTTCACTCAGTTCCTCAAAGAACACTCCCCAGCTCTCCTAGTAAAAAGGTCAAGGGTGAACTCATGAAAACAGAATTCTTACTGAGCTAAGAAATCTGACTTTGTGGTCTGGAATAATTGACAATTGAGGTGGTAAATTCCAGAAAAGTAGAAGCCACAGAAGAGTGAAATCAAAAGCTTCATACAAACTTGACTCAAATTTTTCATGACTCCTCAAATGCACTTTCATAGGGCAAGTCAAGAAAAAGTCCAGTGAAAAATGACATTTAGAAGACTGAGAGAACTGTGCAGAGATTTCAGCAGTCGGTTCACCACTGGGGAGAGAGAGAGTGCAGGATTCCCATCAGGTTAACTTTCCTAGGATTTTGAAGGAAACTCTAGAAAGTTCACGTCTTAAGAATAGAAATCTCTTTCTAGGAGTAATATTTTGATATTAATATTATTTTAGATAATATTATAGATTGGTATGATATAACATAATGTAATATAATAATGTCTCTGCTCCTAAAATGAGTTTTCCTAAGTGTTAAGAACACTAGGAAAATCTTTGTTCTAATATTTGGTCCTTGACTCTGACACAGAGCTCCTAAATCCTATAGCCATTAACACTCCATTCTTGGGTGATAGCAATGCCTCTTGTTCTAATGAAGTGACACTTGGTGATCTCCTATGTAACTTCAGGAAGGGGATTGATCACCAGAAAAGCAAAACCATAATTAGAAGTTTGGAAATTTAAACTCTATCTCCATCATCTGGAAAGGGGAAAGGGGCTAAAAATTGAGTTGCTGGTTGACATGACTACATTGATGATACTTCAACAATCCTGGTAACATGGGGTAATTTCAGGGTTGATGAACACATGGAAATTCTGGAAGGGTGGAAACACCTTATGAAGGCATGATTACTATGAGAGACCGATGAGGTCATGAAAAAGTGTATATTGAGACTTAAACTCCCTCCACCCCAAAACACAAGGCACACTTCATTGTGCAAAGCCAATCACATTTAGATACTTAGCTTAGATGGCTATAGAAAGATGCAATTCTACTATAAGCTCAAAGGGATTTATTTTTAAAAATCCTAACACTATAAGCAGATTTCAACTCCAAAAGAGTAAGAATGATAATAATTATAATATGTATTTTTAAAAGAATGAAAATCTTAGAATAAACTAAGACAAAGAAGTGAAAGACCTATACTCTGAAACTACATGACATTTTTTATAAGAGATAGAAGACAAAAAGAATTGGAAAGGTCTTCCGTGTTCATGATATATTTAAACATTTAACATATTTTAAATGGGTATATTATCTAAAGCAATATACAAATTCAATGAAATCGCCATTAAAATTCCAAAGACATTCTTCACAAAAATAGAACAAAAATCATGTAATTTGGAACTACAAGATACCCAAGAGAGAAAAAAATTCCAATGAAAAAGAACAAAATTGGAGGTGTCATGCTCCCTAACTTCAAACTATACTACAAAGCAATAATAATTAAGTCAGCATTGTGGTAGAATAAGAATAGAAATACAGATAAACGGAATAGACTTGAGAGCCTGGAAATAAGCCTTCACATTTATGTACAATTAATTCACAACAAAAAGAACAAATGATATACAACATGGCAAGGACAGTCTCTTCAATAAATGATGTGGGGAAAACTGGAGAACCAAATGCAAAATTAATTCAAAATGGATTAAATACTTAGATATAAGACCTGAAGCCATAAAATGCATGTAAAAAACGTAGGTTGAATACTTGCTGGCATTGACCTACAAGATGTTTTTTTTTGAATTCGGCAGTAATATCAAGGGAAATAAAATCCAAAATAAACAAATGAGACTACATAAACTAAAAAGCTTTGCACAGTGATAGAAATTCATAAAAGCAAAAATGCATTTTACTCATTGGGAGCAGTTATTTGTACAACATATGGCCGACAAAGGGTTCATATCCAAGATACTTAAAGAAATCATAAAATTCAACAACAGAAAAACAATTAATACAATTAAAAAATAAGCAGAAAATCTTTAATAGACTCTTCACCAAAGAAGACATGCATGTTGTATCAAAAGATGTTTTACCTATCTTATTAGAGAAATACAAACAAAAACTACCATGAGATATCACGTCACACCTATGAGAATGGCTATTATCCCAAAGACTGGAAGCAACAAGTGTCTATGAGGAAGCATAGAAAAATGAAAATGTGGAAAATGGTGAAACCATCATGGGAATCAGTATGGAGATTCCTCAAAAAAAAAATGCAATAGAAATCTCATGATTCAGTTATTCTTTTGCTGGTATTTACCCTAAAAACTCAACAACACTAATTCACACAGATATATGCACCTTCATGTTCATTGCAGCATTATTTACAATAGCCACACACAAAAAAGATCTTTTAAACCAGAGAATTATTCCAAATTCCAGGTTAAAAATGAGTATTCAATAATAACCAGAACAAATCTGTAAATAGAAACTATATGATAAACTTAGAGTAATTAAAACAATTTGGTACTAGCACATGAATAAATGGACCATTGAAAAGAGAATTCAGAAGTAGATTGTAGTCCATGTGGGAATTTAATTTGTATAATGTACCATTAACATTGAGTAGAAGAGGATGGCTTAGCCAGCAAATGACAGGCAAATGTTAGTCATTTGCAACAAAATGAACTTTGATTACTTTTTTTCATCAAAAAGTAAATTATTTACATTGAAAATATAAACCTAAAAAATTAAATCATAAAACAATTAGCAGGAGGAAATTTATTTGTAATATTTGTGCAATTTCACTAATAATCATGAAAATATTCATTGAAGTAAAACCAAGATAGCAGAACAAGATTTAAAAATGTACAGTAGATTTGGAAAATGGATATTGTCGCAAATATTGGTGAGATAGAAAATTAATGCAAGATATTTTAGAGGGAAGTATGACAATTTTTACCCAATAATTCCATGTCTAAGAATCTAAATTTCAGCTTAAATTCACATTTCACATTGTGCAAATAAGTATTTACAGAAATGTTTATTTCAGCACTGTTAGTCAAAACAAACCCAAAAGGAAACAACTTTAAATATCTGTTACTATATGAACAATGTAGTATGGTAAATCCCTGCAGTGGAATGCTATTCAGCTATAAAAATGGATGATAGATCTGGGTATGCTAAGAATTAGTAGTGAATGAATGAATGAATGACATGATCCTACCAGTAATGAAAAACAGATTTCTTTATTTTCTTACTGTATCTTCATGCTTGATTTTTATGTGTTGATTCTTACCATTTCATTGCGAGCAAAACTTTTTTTTACCATATTACTAGTAAACTGAACATATTTTTTAGCTATTTGGATTTTTCCTTTCTGAATTACTTATTTATACTGCATGTTCACTTTTTCTATTGAGTTGTTTTGCTTCTCCCTATGGTTTTGTAAAAGTTTTATCATACTTTGGAAACTAACCATGTGTTTTTATATCAATAGTACATATCTTCTCATAGCTGGTGACTTGTCTCACAAACTAAGGGTTTTTTTTTACCACCCAGACTTTTCATATTAAAATGAAGCAATATTTTTCATTGTGGTTTACACTTTGTTGCCTCCTTAAGATATCTTACCCCAATGTCATGAAGATATTCTTCTCTCTTCTGAAAATTTTACAGTTTTTACCCCTCCCCTACCTTAATCTGTTTAGAGTTTGTGTGTGGTGTGAAGTGCAGATCTAATTTTACCTTTTTCAGATGAATAGCCAAATTTAACAGCCCCATTTATTCAGTAGCACATTCCTTTCCCTATGATTTGATTTGTCACTTATATCATAAATTCCCATGTATAATAATTTTTTATTACAGTGCAATAGTTAAGAGCACAGACTCTGGAGTCAGACTGAGTATGAATCCCAACTCCATCACTTACTAGCCACATGACCATGGGCAAATTGCTTAACCTCTGAGCTTCTTTTACATCATCAGAAAAATTTTATTTATTTGTTAAATGAAAACATATGTTTTAGAATAAGCCTGTGGGAGAGCCTATTAGGGCTTGATTGTAGATTAATTTGGGAGAAGTACCATCTTTACAATATTGTCTTCCAGTTCAGGAAAATAGTAAATGCTTTCTTTCACTAAAGGTCTTCTCTTATATGCTTCAATAAAATGTGTACCCCGCCCTCTCTCTCTCTATATATATATTAGGTCCGTCTATCCATTGATCCCTGGATACTCCAGAGCTTTTTATTTGGTAAAATTGGACAATTGTGTAACAAATACATTTTCTGACCAATTCCTGGCTTTTTCTAATACTTTGCACAAGAACCTCAATATTCTACCTAGAAGATAACTTCTCCCATGGGTAATGAATTATTTCTTTTCTGTCCTTATATATATTTTTCCTTTTTCTTGTCTTACTGCTTTGGTTAGGACCTCACAATATTTTAAAAGAGGGCATCTTTGTTTTGCTTCAAAAGAGAAGGCTTCTAAAATTTCATCATTAAATATGACACATTCTGTAGATTTGGGTAGGTTGGTTAGTTCTCTGGGGCTGCTGTCATAAATTTCCATGAGTTCATGGTAAGTTCTTAGTTGACTAAAAACAGCAAAATTTTATTCTTTCGCAGTTTTAAAGGCCAGAAATCTGAAATCAAGGTGTCAGTAGGGAAACAGTTTCTCTGAAGTCTAAGAGTTCATCTGTTCTTTGAATATATCAGCTTCTAGCAGCTGCAGGAATTCCTTGAATTATTACTACATAACTCCAGTTTCTGTCTCTGCACCTTGCCTTCTCCTGCAGTGTATGTAATCTCTTTCTGACTCTCAAAAGCATACTGCTGATTAGGTTCCATCTCACAACCCAGAATAATTTCTCCACCATGATAGTCTTAACCTAATCACATGTGAAAACACTCTTTTCAAATAAGTAACAGTTACAGGTTCCTGAAATTAAGGTCTAATATTTTTGAGGGGTTTTCAATCTGCCAGAATAGATGTACTAAGAATACTAAGAATAGACTAAGACTAAGACTACCCTCCTCCTAGACTGTTAAATCATTTTTGCTTTTAAATTTTCATGAATGAAATTTTGGAATTATTTCCCCAAACTTTTGAAATGATCTACAGCACATATCTTTTTCTCCTTCAATTTATTATATCAGTATAATGAATTAAATTAGTTCACTTTATAATACTAAATCATTAAATTTATTTATTTCATACTTTATTTGATGATGTACTAGAATAGATTCAGTTTGCTTGTATTATATCTGTATTTAAGTTTGGTGTATGATTTATATTTAGATTTTTAGTTCTTGAGTCAGTTTTGCTGTTGTATTTTCTAGAATTACACTTTTCTTTGTTTTCAAATTATTAGTATGAAGTGCATAATACTAAAAGTCATAAATTAACACTATGAAATCTGAGTAGCTGTATCCATATTTCTAATATAGTTAATTGCCATGCTCCTCTTCTAATCTATGAATATTACTAAAAGTTAAATAATTTTTTTAGCTTATTTAAAGAAATATTTGCAGTTTTATTGATCTTGTCTATTACTTTTGGTTTTGATTTTATTTTCTTTTGCCCTTATTTCTATTACTGCCTTCATTTTTTATTCTGTATCTTTACAAATCTCAATTTTCTATTTCATTTAGTTGCATGCTCAGCTAACTTTTTTTTAAAAAAGTCTTATGTGGTCTTCTGCTTTACTTTTAAAATTAAATCTGAGTTTACTAGGCTTCCTAATCTTTGGCGAACTACAATTTTTGTCTCTTTTGACTCTGTTAAGCAGTTAAAACTTATGCTCAGTTTCTCAGCTACTTATCCCTGGTTATCTTCTCAGTCTTTCAGCTACCATTTCACACTCACAGATATCACAGGGAAAAAAAAGTAGTATCAAACATGAAGTTCGTCTCTCTTGACTTTATTCACTTTTAAATGTTGACCCCACAAATCTTCATTGTTTTACTGCTTTTGTATCTCTGTGATGACTTCATACTCTTTAGATATATGATACATGAAAGACAGATAGACAAAGAGACAGATAGGCAGATTAGATAAACCTGTCTACTTCTTTATTTAATGAGAGTGATGGTTCTTTGGATACCTAGCGAATTCGTTTTTTGTCAACCTGTCCAATAGTAAAAGCCTCCTAGTCTCAAATTGCTTCTTAAACATGTCTGCAAGCTATTCTGCTTTAGCATGACCTTCAGTTCCATTTCCAGAGGTCCTTGTTCTTCCAATTCCAGACCAATCCATGCATTTATGGTAAAAAAAGAGATTTCTTTGTTCTCTCCATTGACAGTTTATAATTCAGATTTCTATACTTCACTATGCTATTATTTCTTGCTCATTTAGTTTCCAGCTTGTAATTTTCACTGCTTTCAGCTTTCTCTTTCTCTTGGACCTCATGGGTCAAATGTAGTGAATCTCAAGTGTAATGATCAATCCACCACCATTGACCAGAAGTTCTTAATTAATTTTTATTCTTTTATAACAATATACATGTATTTTAAGGCTATGCATCTCCCTCTAAATACTCCTCTAACAGAATCCCATAAGTTTTCAGATGTAGCATTTTTATTAACTAGCTATATATATTTAAAAAATTTATTATAATGTCCACTACTTATTTTTATGCTTCTTATAGATGTTTCAAAATATTTGAGTTTTAGCTTTTTATTTTATTTATTTGTTTATTTATTTTGTTACATTTTAGTCATGTATTTTTTACATAATGTTGATTATTTGAAGTGTACTAAAAACTTACTTTGCAGGCCATGTATAGATAATTTTTCTAAGTGTGTCCATAAGGAGATATTTTTTTCTAACTGTTAGACGTAAAACTCTATATATCAATTTAATCAGGTCATTACTTGCATTATTATATCTTCAATATGTTTGTAGTTTTTTCCCAGTTGACCTCATAATCAGTGAGACAATTATATTGGTGGAGATTTTTCATCTCTTATTAACTTGCTTTGCATATTTAAGGCTAGTTAGTTGAGCACAAGTTTAGGATTGTTTTATATTTGTGGTGAATTTTCCTTTTTATCATTATTATTGACTCTTTTTTATTTGTCTTAAAGTTGATTTGACATTAATAAAGTTGTATCAGTTTTCTCTGGTCCAACATTTGACTTGGAATACCAAGTTTCATCCCAATATCGTCTCCATTCTATACCAACATTTTAGAATATCTTTTGAATTGTGCATATGAAATTAAAAAATTATCCAATTTGAAATTCCTCCTTTAACTCATGTATCTAATTTGTATAAATTTTATTGTTACTGCTTGAAGTAGCTGCATTTTTATAATCTTATTTTGCTTTTTATACTTAATTTCATTTGGGTTTTTTTTCCACTTTCATATATCAAGTTCTTCAAATTCCTTTTTCCTTCTACTGTTTTGACTGTTTTTGTCTTCTATCCCTGTTCTCTTACTGTAAAGTAAGTCATGAGTGCTAAAGGCACTAATTCTGTTTTCCCCATCTTATTATTATTGTTTAGTATTTTAGTTCTATTTTTTGTAAAACCCCCAACTTAGTTTATATAATTATTTTTGTTTTATTTATGGTTCTTAGACTTGCTCAAATATTTACCATTTTCTTCATATACCATTGAATTACACACATTCCTTCTGGGTTTGAGTTCCTTCTTTCAGTTATTTATTCTTTACCAATTTTCTAAGAGGGCACATGGGACTAATAAATTTTGTCCATCTTTGTTTTTTCTAAAATATGTCTTCAGTTTACCCTCACTATTGAATAATAAGCTATCTGTGTATAATAGCAACATTTTGAAATGATTTTTTCCTCTCTTCAAATTCTCATTATTATGGCATGCTCATGGCAAATTGATAGTTACAGCTCTTTTGGTATTTTTTCTTTTCTTTTTTGTTTACTCTTATAGTTCTTTTCTTTAATAATAGTGCTCTTCAATTTCACTACCGTCTATCAGGTTGAGTATTTCTTTGTATTTACCCTGATTGAGACTCACAATATTTCTTTAATTAGAGAATGTGAATCCTTCATAAATTATAGAATAACTTCATCCTTGATCTTTCCTTTATACTAAAATATAGCATCTTCCTATTAACATTGCAATATCTACGTTTGCTTTGTAGAAATTTTCATCCAAAGTAGTTTTGCAGTTATTGTTTCAAGAATCCCAGAAGACCAATTTCTATGTCAATTTATAAGCTGCATTTCAAGAAAATGATGATAATATGAATTCAAATCTCATAGTCACATAAGGTTAAGAGCATGCTTTGGAATTTTCATATCCATGACACCCCATATGAGCCCAAAGAGAGAGAAAATCTTTATCCTCTTCCTGTGCCAGTGGGCGGATTATTTCCTGATTTTTCTTAAGATATAGCCCCTCCTTGATCCTGTATTTATGAGGGGTTCTTGGCTCTCTCAGGCTTATCTCCTGTTCCCTTGTTAGAACAAGCCCAAGTTTCAAGGTTCATTAAATCAATACCTCCTCCCCTCAATATAAGGCAAGCCCAACATAAATTCAACTGTTAATTCCTCTCATTTCAAGTTTCTTTATGGTTTATTTCATTCAGATATTTCTCTTTATTGAAAACTCATTTGCACAATGAACTTATTATTTTATGTACTGTATCTTGATGTTCTTCAGAGGAAAGTTTTCATTGAATTCAAATAGCTACTGATTATAAAAGGAACACTTATTTTTTGTACGTATGGGATGGTAATAATGACACTACCAATTAAACTACAACACAAAGTTATCTTATCTCTTGAAGAGTTTTAAATATTTAGACTTAACTAGATATAGAATTTTATCATCTATCACTCAGAGGCACACATAAAAGGGAAAATATAAGAAAAACAAAATCACAGTAGTCATGAAATGGCTTTATACTCAGAGTTCAGTGCCTCTAAATTACCTTTTGACTCAGAATTATTAGTATATGTGTTTTTCTCCATGTAATTATTTACTTTTATTGAGAGTTGGTGATGCAACTGTTTTTTGAAAGCTTTTTTATTACTTCTTTTTTCATTCCAAGTTACTGCTGTCCACTGTGCATATTTGGGAGCTGATACTTTCTTGATCTTAACATGATCTGTTTTCATGTGACCAGGACTTATTTTCCTTCCTCAAAGATCCTTAAATATTTTGCTGATTACAATGTTAAGGGGCTGCAGCTATCCACTGCTACCAGCTCTCCAGTGCTAGCCAGCAGAATATCCACCAAGTGTGTGTATGTGCAGGCAATGAGAACACCATCATTTTCAGATGCCAATTTAAATTGTGAAAAATATGCTGCTAAGAATCAATATAAGCTGGCAATATGTCACTTTGCTATAGCTTCGTCAGTTCTACTTTTTATTAAAAACAAAATAAGCCAATAAAAGAGGGGCTACTTAACAAAACATGCACATATGTACATAAACAACAAATGTGAGATGATAAATCTATGATAATAGCAGAATTTTATTTGTATTTACTCTTACCAGCTACCACGTTAAGCATTTTACATGTTTCCTCATTTCATCTTCAGAATTTTACTTCCACAATCTAATTTAAATTCTCATTTAATCCTTACTCTAGGAAAATTTGAACTAATCACCACTTGCTGTATAATGAAAATGTAATATCTGTCTTTCTCTAATTATCTAAAATGCATGACCTCCCACTTAGCTGCATAGGGGTCTGAATAAGTGGGGGGATACAGAGTGAACCTGAGAGTTATAATTTCTCAGTCTCTTCCTTAGTGAAGGATCTTCACTTTGGAGTAACTCAAAAAATATAAAAGGTTGAATGAATATTTCAAGATGTAATAGTTGTCCAAGTAGTGTGTTGAGTGTATACTAGTTATTCAGGGTATTGTACTAGGTGCTTTCTCAAAACATCTTTTTCCTTATTACTCATAACAAACAGCTTGCAAAGCTGGCATTTTAAAGAAGAGGAAACTGAGCCTCAAAAACCTTAGTAATATGACCAAGTTCTCATACCCAATAAATGGAGAGCTGTATTTGAATCATAGTGAAGAATCATTGTTTACTACTCCTCAATAGCCTCAAATAAGCTGTGGAATATAAGGGAGATGTTCTGCGCTAGAGGTGTTTTTAAGATTACTGCGAGCTCCTACATTTTCCAGGTTAGACTATAAATCACTGAGTAAGTTCTCAGACATCTCTAAGATCATTGTAGGGACAACTGCAGGTATTCTTGCTGAGTTGTCATTGTTGACAGTCCTCTTGGGAATTCAAATGGTTTGACTGAATTTCCATTTTTCTTCTTAAATTTCTGACTCAGTCTGCCTAGCATAACCTAATCTGTAATTGAATTAACTCTTATAAAATGACATATATTTTGAATCTGTCTTTGGTATACCTTCAGGAACTATCCTTTGCCAATTTTTCTGAGTCAAACAACTCTATATCAGGTGATTAGTGAGAAATTTTGATATCATTCACTTGACTCTGTGTTTACCCCAGAAAAAGGAGAATTGTGATGCAAATGACTGTGCTATAGTAGAAACACTTATTAGCTTAAGTTAGTAGGATTGTAGTAACAAGTCTTCAAAATCCAGTTAAAATCATTACACACCCAAGAAACCTCAGCTTCCCTTACATTCCTTCTTTCAAACTCCAATAGTGCTTTGTTTGCAGTTCAGTACTTATCATAGTCTACTTCCTATTAAAGTTATTTACGTGCTCTATCCCACCTAAGTCATGAGTTACTTACATATAGAGTCCTTTGTGGCATGTAGCAGCATTTTTTGTATATGGAATTTGTTCAACAAATATTTATTGACGTGATCCATATATGTTCAGAATTGAAAACTATCTATTTCATTTCCAAGTTCTCTCTCATGTCCTGATTGTTATAGTGAACATTTTGAAATAATACTCTAAGAACATTCCATTCTTTCTGTTTCTATGTTTCCTTAAAACATGCACACATTAAAACAAATGCCAGAAGCTGGCATCTTTCCATATACACCAATAGTTGCTTTGTTTCTTTTATTTGCACCGAACTCTATCAACCTAGCCCTCCCCAAATCCAGTGGTGAGAGATAAGTAAAGTTTGAAATCGTGAAGATTATTAATTATAATGCTCTATATCTCCCATGATCATCTTTCTCTTGCTCTGATTTTTGGAAGTTGCCTGATGTACTAGGCATTGCCGCTCAATTAATATTTAATGAATTCAGTTGAATTACTCGATTCTGGATTCATTTAACAGAATCCAAATTAGTATGTTTTTGGAAGCTCTGTCATAAAGGTTTGGCAAATAGTCATAGATGAGTCCTAATTTGTGACCAACCTTATGTCTACTGTGGAGTCCAAGAAGTCTTTAAAATCACAAATTAAACATTATGCTGAGGTTCTATTCTGCTATAGCTTACATCCATATTTTTCACCTGTTGTAAAATCCTTCTACATCCAAATGATGTTAAAACATTTTTAAAGTTTGAAAAATGTGAGCTGAAAATATTCTTGGCATTTATTTGGTTTCAATTAATGCCTAAAATTGATTTTTTTTTTTTCAAAAACCTCAACCAATAAAGCTGGGCATGAGTGGCTTGGGTAGATTTGCCTGTTACTCATTAGAGGGTCCACAAAAGTATTCCAGATGCCTCCACTGAGAAATGAAACAGCAATGTACACCTGGAGAATGCAGAAGTTTGTGATTCAATTTCTCTTTTCGCTAACACATCCTCTGTGAAGCTCCTGCCTCGCTGCTGACTTTACACATTTGAAAGGTTGTCACTGGTAGTATTAGACCAAAGACTAAAAGTATAACCAAATGGGTAGATGTTAGTGAGACAATGTTTGGGGTTCAATGTTTTTTTATAAGATATTTAATTATGACAAATTATATAATTTTAAGAAAATAAGGACATAGACTTTTAAAATAGTAAATATAGTCTTTTCTGCAGGAATATGGAAAATATGGGGGAAATGCCATCCATAATCCCAGAAATATTCACTTATTTTGGTGACTATCCTGTATGTAGTATTAATTTTTTTTCTCTCTCATGAGAACAAGCCTGAAATGGGATCTCAGGGTATCCCGTCTCTGAAGTGTGCAAACAGTAGCTGACCTCTCTGTCAAGGCTGTAGGTGGAGAGTTGGATATTTGGGCCCTTCTAACCCTATGGACTTTGGAGCCCTGGGGGCCCATACTATGATTGTGTCATTTTTTTTTTTTTTTTTTATTGTTGCTTCAGATGGATGAACTTTCTTTTCATTGTTTCATTTTGTTTTGAGTTTTACTAAGGTAAGACTTACAAAAGTCTAAGCCATTCGAAGTGTCCATCCGATGACTTGATATTATGTATAATTGTGAAAGGATTCCTTCCCTCTAGCTAACACATCTGTCACCTCACATATTTATCTTTATGTGTGAGAGACCCACCGACGTGTTATCCTTTCGATGAATACTGCGTTACTAATTTAGGAAGTACTAGAAGATCATTCTCCTTTCAGCTTTGGGGGAGTTGGTTTCTTTGCCCTGCTCTATGTGCATCGGCATCAGAACCCTTGTACTGAGCCTGAAAACAACCAGCGTGTCCTGCTTTCGCTCGTACCTTGGTCCTTGGACTACGTATTACTCTATTTGGGTTTTCTGCATGGGGAACCGAGAGTTTAGGGAATGAGGTACTTGGTCCATTCCACAATGAGGGAACAATAGCCACAAAACCTGTGCCCCCATAAAAGCGCCAACTCCACCTCTGACTGTGAAGTCTCTGCTGGAGCCGGTGGGTGCACTGAAACGCCTAGCCCAGTCTCCGGGCTCCAGCCCCAAGGCTGGGTCAGCTGCGCCCCTTGCACGCCCAGCCGCTCTGCCCATGCGTCTGCTTGCAGGGCTCAGGGAAAACCGAGACAGGGCCTATTCTTTCCTGAAGTAGCCAAGCAGTAGCCACATTCTCAGTGCTCTCTCGCCAAGCTCCAGATTCATCTTCCCAGAAATGTGCCTTTAGAAGAAAAACTTCACGTGCCCCCAGTCCTGCCCCAGGGTAATGTGCCCAAGTCACAGCAAAACTGCAGCGATTTCCAGAACCGCATCCACGTGTTCCGTAGCTCTGAGCTGTGAGCAGTCGCATCACCCGGCTCACATGCTGCCCGAAAGCAGACAACCAGTGAATGGTGAAGGGCCAAGAGCTGCAGGCGACCAGCTAATCCAGTCCTGGAAGAGGGCACTGGTAGTTAAGCCCTTTAATGGCCTCAGTCCTATGATAATTAGGCCTGGCCTGCGGCTAGCGAACAGCGAGACCCTCTAACCTGAAACTGAGCCTCATCCACTGCTCCGCACTAATCCTCTGCACAATGAAAGCCGCACAAATTCAGTGGGTAAACACCCTCTCCAGTTACTTACAAGCTTTCTTATTTCAGCCCCAAACCAAATAGAAAGGCTGCTGGTAACTGGAGAGAAAATCAAATATTTAAGAACTCATTTTGTCTGAAACCCCCTCTGGGATGCTTGTCTATCGCACTTGGCATCACTTTATGCTTCTTTTTTGACAGGCGGTTACTTTGCAGTGGAAACACCACCTCCCCGGGAGGAATTTCCCCAGCATTTTCTTTTTCTGGTCTCTTGCTAGTTGAACTAGATCACCGAGCTGGAGACTGGGCACAGAGTAGGTGCTTAATGAAGACCAATTTTTACTTTCATCTCAGAATGTCACTCATTAAGTAGTCTAGACCAATAATCATCAAGCCTCAATGTGCATCAGAATTACTTGGAAGATTATCAAAACTCAAATTTCTGGACGCTCAAGTCCCTGATTCAGTAAATGAGGTAAAATAATTTATTTTCCTAACAAGTTCCCCAAAGAATCACTCACTGTTCTAGAACTGGGATCCACAGATGTATTGTTTTTCTTTGTCAAAGGCCAATAGCAGATATTTTAGCTTTTGTGGATCAAAAGACTTATCTCAACCAGTCAACACTGTCATTGTAGTCAACACAGCTACAGACAATATTAACATAAATGATCTTGGCTCTGAGAAACAAATATGCAATTTTCAGCTTATTTTTGTAAATATTTAAAATATAAAGTCGTTCCTCATTTGCAGGACATACAAAAACCGAATGGTGAACCAGATTGACTCTTGGATTGCTATTTACTGATCCTCTTCTTAGAATGATTACGGCTGAATACCAAATGATTGTGGCCAAGACAGTGGCTCAGAACTAGAACACAGAATAAATGGTGGTCTGGATAAATTTTGTTCCCCTCTCCCTCTACCTCACCCACATATTGAAGCCCACATATTGAATCTAGTGTGACTAGATTTGAAGAGAAAACTTTAAGAGATAATTAAATAATATCCTAAGGATGGAGTCCTGCTGTGATAGGATTGGTGGCTGAAGAGGAAGAGGACAAGGAAAGGCCATGAGCACTCAGCAAGAAGGTGGCTGTCTGCAACCCAGAGAGAGAGTTCACTTCAGAACTTGACAATGATGGCACTCTGAGCTCAGATTTCCAGGGAATAACAATTTCAGGACCCTGAATCTAATGGTGCTTTGCTGGCAACCCAAGTGGACTAATACTGATGGAGATTATTTTTAGAAAAATTCATTTGTACTTATAAATCTATGTTTCTTTTCCTTGTAAACCTGCTTTATCACATGCAAGAGTGATCTCCTGTATGCAGGGCACTATTCTAGGCACTGAGGACAGAAAACAGCCTCCACTTCTCTGAATTCTAGGATGGGTGGGACAGATGGAGGCTGTCTCTGCACAGAGCTCAAAGCATGTATGACGCACATTGACAGAACAAGCAGCAGGTTTCTTGGGGGGACACAGCGTTGCCTGAATTAATCAGCTAACTACATTTATGAAACACACACCATGTACATAAACTTCTCAGCCCAGTGAAAAGAGACTAAGAAAAACAGAGAAGAGTGATTCCTGGGCATGAATGTTAGTAGTTGCATTTTCTCAGTGCAAAGCACATTATTGCCTTTAAGAAATAGAAGTAGCTACATCCTAAACTTTCAGTAGAGGGTGACATTATTATAGAAAAAAAAGATTGTTTAGGAAACCAAGATGAAAGCTACATCTCACATGCTAGAGCAGGATATAAGAATTTTTCTCTTTTGAAAAGTGAGAAGATTCAAAATATCGATGTTTTTATACTTAAGGCAAGCAGATATGACCACGTTTATTCTGTTTCAATCTGGAAAATAGGAAAAGCAGCATTAGAACATTAGTCAGATTTTTATCTTCCATCAATTTAGCAGAAAGGAAAGAAGTATTTCGGTAACTACCATCAGCATCCAAAGAATCATTTTGTTTCAAATGCAAATCATTTGCACAAAAAGAATCATTTCCCTGATATGGTCTCTATAGTCGCTTTTGCAGATCTTTGGGTTCAACTACAATTGTTAAGCTTCTTCTGAACTTGTCCTTGAATTTAAGGAGAAGATACATCATCTCCTTGACATAGATGCAATCTCTAGTATGGAGTCACCCATCAATCAATATTTACTGAGCTCAAATGATCCTGGACACTCATTTACATTCTAGATGTAGATTACCATGAGGTAAATGATACAGACCTTGTCCTTTGGTGGTGCACAATATTGGTAGTACCTTAGTGGTTTGAATACTTGAGATATGAGTGGGTGTCACTGGCATAATATCAACATGGAAAATGACACATATTCGTCACAGAATACAGACAATTACAGAAAAATAGATTTTCAATTAAGGCCAAGCTTGGACAGAATCTTGGCTTTTCTACTTCCCAGTTTTATGAACTTGTGTAAGCTATTTAACTTCTAGGAGCCTGTGTCCTCACCTGTAAGACAGAATAACACTATCCAAAGTTACATGGCAGTTGTAAGAACTAAATTATAAATTCTAACTAGTGTGTTTTGCATGCTGCCTAGCTCTTACTGGAAGCTTGATAACTATTTTTTTGTCTCTTTTAAATAAACTTATTTGAATGTGAAATCATGAAGATATGGAAAGATATTCTTGGTCATGGACAGGAAGAATTGACAGTAAAAATGGCCCAAAGCAATACACAAATTCAGTGTAGCCTCACCAAAATTCTCATGACATTTTCAAGGAAATAGAACAAATAATACTAAAAGTTATATGAAACTATAAAAACCTCCAACTGCCAAAGCTATCCTTAGAAAAAAGTAGGAAAATGGAGGAATCGTATTTCCTAATTTAAAACTAGATTACAAGCTGATTTTTTTTTTTATCAAAACAGTATGGTACTGGAACAAAAACAGACACACAGACCAGTGGAATAAAATTAAGAGTCCAGAAATAAAGCCACAATTAGATGGATTATTAATCCATGACAAAGGAGTCAAGTGCACACATGAAAGAAGGAAAGTCTATTCAACAAATGGTGCTGGGAAAATTGGACAGACACCTACAAAAAATAAAACTAGATCATTCTTTAATGCCATATAGAACATTTAACTCAAAATAGATTTGAGACTTGGATACAAAGCCTGAAGCCATAAAATGCATGGGAGTGAACACAGGCGATGTGCTCCACAATGTCAGCTTCAGAGAGGTCTCTAAGGAAGTCACACCAAAAGCAAAGGAAATAAAAGTAAAATCAAACAAATAGACTAAACAACAAAAAAAAATCTGAACCATAAAAGTGAAAAGGTAACCTACTGAATGGGAGAAGATATTTGTACATCATAAATTGGAAAGGGGTGAATCTACAAAATATATAAAAAGTCTATACACTTCAACAAAAACAACAACAACAAAAAATAGCCCAATCAAAACAAAGGGCAGAAGATCTGAACAGACACTTCTCCAGAGAAGATAAACAAATTGACTATAGACACAAGGAAAATGCTCTATATTACTTGTTAGGGAAATGCCAATCAAAACCACAAAGAGATAGTGCCTCTCCTCTGTGAGAATGACCTATAGCAAAAGACTGGGAACAACAAGTTTTGGTGAGGATGTAGAGAAATAGAAGCTCTCTTACATAGGTGGTGGTAATGTAAATTAGTGCAACCTCTATGGAAAAGAATATAGAAATTCTTCCAAAAAATTGACCTACCATTTTATCCAGTATTCAACTTCTAGGTATATCTTTGAAAAATACGAAACACCAATCAGAAAAGATATTTCTCCCCTGTGCTCATAGTAGTACAGTTCACCATTGACAAGACATGGAATCAACCTAAATTTCCATCAACAAGTGACTGAATAAAGACAGGGCGGCATTTGTACTCAATATAATTGTACACAGCAATGAAAAAAGATGAAACTGTCTTTTGCAACAAACTGGATAGAACCTGAAGTAATTATTCTAAGCAAAACAAGTAAGAAAGAAAAAAAATACTGGCTGGTTTTATTCAAACAAAGAATACAAAGTATCTAAATGAATGAAAAAATGCAACAAATTCTCAAGATCTGATTGCAAGATTATGGTTACAAAATGTGGTATGGAGGAGAAACCTAGGATTGAAAGAGTAAAAATGGTAACAGTGACTGGCAATAGAATTCTGGCGGTGGTTGTGTTGTAATATACACATTAATTGAAGTGTGAATCTATTCTCCTGAAAATAATGTAGTATTATAAAGTAATTTAACAGTAATAATGACAAAAATTTAAACCAAACCAAATTAGTGTTAATTTTATTTGTTTAAATGGCTTATTTTGCCCTACTCTATGTGATTGTCTTCAAGTATTCAGAAATGCAAGTTTATTGTGGTCTATGGTGAGAGGAATTGGGTTATTTCTTGTAGGGCTCCCAAGAACTTAACAATGTGCTCAAATCTTTGCTTGACTTTTTAGAAAACCCTGCTTCAGGATGGTGGACCTGCTTGAGCACAGAAGAAATAGAAAGTGTACATTTCTAAACCAGAGAGAAATTAAGTCAGGGTCCCTCATCGAGAGAGGGTGGGTGAAACCCAGAGTCCAGGCGTGAGGATGCCTGCAATGACTCCTACCACTCCACCCTGTGCCCCTAGTGGGTCATCTGATGGATGTGAGTAATCTTGGGTGGCATGCCTTAGCGGGGGCAGATGCATAATAGAGGGAGGAATCCCAAGAGAGTTAGAGATTGCAGGACTCAGGTGCCAGTGGTCCAGGCAGAGGCTATAGAAGTCACCATGGGGTGTGAACAGGCCAAACAATAGGGACCAAGACAGAGAAGAGTAGACTGATTACCTGCCACTGCTTCCAGACAGCCATCAGTGACGCCTTTGAGAGCCCAGGGCTCTTGGTGCTGCACCATCAGCTTTCCCATACCTACCTGAAGCTGGTATGTCCACTGACATCTGAATTCATTTGGAGCCTCCCAACTTCAATGTCCAGTTTACCTAATCTGCCTTTGTTCTAAGACTTTTCTTACTTCACAATTTGATTTTTCTTAATTTGAGTTTCTGAGTTTGGATGTCTACATTAAAACTCTACTCTGCTTAAACACCCATCTAAATCCATAAGATTGGGGTCTTTAGCTTTGAGTCCTGGTTGGGCTGGAGTTATTTGGTCCCAGCTGTAACCATGGAGCCAATGGTCATCTGAGACAATGTGTTGGGGTGAAGAGGGGACAGGCAGAGGACATTTTGTGGCGTGTACTGAACCCTGGGAGAGAAAAAGTCATGGTAAACACCAGGCCTGAGCATCCCCATAGCTGCCATGATGTCTAACTAGTAAATTGTACCAGGGTAGATTTAAAAAGGGCAGAATTACCATTTCACTCTTCTATTAAGCTGTGGGAATGTGCATTCTTGGGTTTGGTTCTGGGGTTGTGATGATTTTCCTGTCTCTATAACTAGTAGCCAGATTGAGCTGATGGTGCGATGAAATAGATCCCCACCTCAGATTTTCATCCTCTTAACCTCTAAGTGCTGATGTTCTGAGGACTTGTGCTACTGAATGGCAATCTCTGAGACTCTTGTCACCCTATGTACCTTTTCATTTGAGACTCTTGTTCTGTGAGATTACACATTTCTACTCTCAGGACAAATTGTTTGAAATTTTGCACTTTTGAACATTCGAACTCATTGACCATTTGTCAAAGGAGTGGGATACAAGGAACTGTTCATGGTTTCCTAATTTTTTGCCACAACTCTAAAGCTGTGTGGACATCAGACAGGCACTTGCAGGAGGTGGTTGGAGGCTTTCCCAAATTACTGATTTTCTGTATCCTCAGCTGTGAGGATGATGATTCCTGAGTTGGAGGAGCAGGAATAACTGTGGGGAGTCTCTGCTGCTGAATCCTTGTGGGATGTCTTCAGAGTAGAATAAGAGCAATAAGGTCATATGAGGAAGATCTGACCAGTTATTAGGTAATAATCCTCATCACTGATTTCAGTGTGTCAGAGTTTTTTCTTACACATCCAAGCAATTCTTAGACACCAGCTATGTGTCTACAATTCAACTCAATTCACACACTATCTACCTGGAAATAGGACTGGACCTCACAAGTTATAAGGGCTAGTCCTATAAGACTTCACCTTCTCCACCCTCCCCTTCAGACATCAATTGCAAGTCCAGGTTATCACCTGTTCTTCTGACTGACTGGCTATAAATCAGAGGTTCCCACACCTCTTTCTTTATGTTCAATTACTTTGCTTGGGCAGTTTGCAGAATTCAGGAAACTCTTTTACTGACTAGATTGCTGGTTTATTGCAAATGATATGAAAGGATATGAATCACTAGGCAGATGTAAAGATACATAGGATGAGGTCCTGAACAAAGAAGCTTCTGTCCCTCTGGAGTTTGAACCTGGTATGGTGGCATGTAGAAGCATTCTGGTTCATCAACATTGAAGTTTTCTAAATCCATTCCTTTGGGGTTTTATGAAGGTTTCACTGCACAGGAACAGTTGATCAAATCATTGGCCATTAGTAATTAATTTAACTTCCATCCCTTTTCTCCTCCCCAGAAATCAGAGTTGAACTGAAAGACTGGTTCTCCTAGAAACCAGACCCTCCATCTTTAGGGGATTTTCAAAAGTCACTTTATTAACATAAACTCAGATGTGGTTGAAAAGGAATTGTTCTGAATAACAAAGACACCCATGTCACAGTTAGGATTCTGAAGCTTTTCAGGTACTAAGGACAAGTGGCAAACATCCATTGTTTTTATTAAGCAGGGAATTCTAAGAGATTTGGGAGCTTTAGGCAGAAAATGTAACAGAAGACCAAATATATATGAAAAATATGTCTTGGTCATCTAAATCAGCAAATATTTATTTCTTTTAAATCACAATATCGTATCAGTATAACCTGAAAATCATGGTCACCAATGGACACAGAACTGTCACCTGATCTTTAGAATCTGCATACCTCATGATCATATATATAACTCAGACAGGTAAGCAAGTTAAGAGGACACTTCTAAATGTTTTCACCTTGGTAAGCCAACTTCTGTGTTTCCAGATTCCACTGGAGTCCAAGGAAGCAATGTCAATGCTAAGAGGGTTGCTGGAGGCACTTCCTCCACACTCCCTAGAGTCTTGTACCTAACATCTGCTGGTGCCCAATTGTAGACAAGGAATGATAGCATTCAAGAGTCTCAGGTTCCTCCCTGTGAGGGAGATGGAGTTAATGAGACTGACCTGTCTTTTAGAATTGTGCTGTGGATCAAGTAAGATAATGGATGTGAAGGAGTCTTGCAAAGTGCTACACATGCAAGGTATTCTATTTAAGTAAGTGCTTAATAACTAATTTTTACAAGAAGATAATAATGTTATTGGATACTTAAGTTTTCTTAGCGTTTTCCAGATTTCTGTGTTAGACAAGTTAATCCTCAATTCTGCTATCTATTTTGTCAGCCAAAAGAGAGAATTTTGGTCTCCTCAGGAAATTTAGTGAACAATAAGAAAGACAGAAAGGCACAATTTGGAAGAATCCAGTTCAGAGACTTGTCTAAATATTAACTTCATATGGAGAGCTTAAATCAGGTGCAATCATACAAAATCTCAGATGTGGTGGAAACATATTTTTCAGTTTACAGTATAAAGATAACGCGCTTAAGGAAAAATGACTTTTGGTCTTATTGACAGAAATGCAAAGTTATATTATTATCTTTATTGTTGGTCCTCTGAGCATTTTTCATGCATATATTTATATCTGGCCATTTCTCAGTTGTTGAGTCTATTAAGTGGTTCTTAAATAATATTCTTTGAGTAGGTTCCAAGCTAGATATCTATCAGATCAGAACAGACCCCCTCCAGAGGAGTCCAAAGCTAACAGCCTTCTTTCCTCATGAGGATGGCTCTGAACATTCCAAACCAGATGCTGGAGGATGTGTGGGAAGCTCTTGGCAGTGACTCATAAGAAATCCTCACTTTTCACCTCAGTAACCAAAACACAAAGAGCCACGAACCAGTTCCAGATTTTCTGAGGGTCCACTCATAAACCCCAGGAAAGTGGAAAGGACCATGGACGTGGATGCTGTGGCCTCACCTGAGTGCTGCCTGCTGCTCTGTAACTGGGTGACTTCAAGCAGATCTCTTAACTTCTCTGGGAGTCCAGGTAACTATTCTGTCAAGTGGTAATAAAAACTCCCATTTTCTTCACAAGAGCAATGGGGAGGATGCTACATGGGAAAAGCTTTTATAATTATAATATACAAAGGAACTGTTGGCACCAATTGCATTCTGAGGAGATTCCGTCTTTCACTGCCTGAGACCGGTGCCTGTGATATTAATATTATACTACTATTATTCTCATTTATTATAATAATCTCTAAACACTGGGAAGTGTCTGTCCCTGAATCAATTTCCTCCTCTAAAAATTAAATAAATTATTTCAACTCTTTGCTATATTACAGTGCAGTTGAGATGGTCACATTGAGATACCAGCAGAGATTCAGCTGTACACACATTAGAATTTAGAGGAAAAGCCCTTTAATGAGAATAATTTTACAGGTACTTGTGGTACCAGGATATACACAACTGGCTAAACATGGATGAAACCAAGAATGGCCCAGATTTGTAACCACTGTTTTGTCTTAGGAGATAATCGCATCCCCCAACTTTCAGAATCTGATCCTCTCTCCGAAGTGTCTCACCAAGATGAGATAGACTAGGTCATTAGGACCTCTTAGCATATCATAATGAGGCAGACAGGAAAATGTTCCGCAGTTCATAATCTCAAAGCACCCGACCAGAGCATGGCATTAGGAAAGCTTGAAGACAGGTGGCAGTGACGACCTAGTGCAGGGCAGACAACAGCAAGTTCTAAGTGGACTCACTCAGAAGGTGTGGTATTTAGAGTTTGGAGACAGGTCATGAGAATGGACATGGACTTTCAAGTTCCGATACCATGAAGACCTAGCCTCAGGAATAAGGTGTGACTGGATTGGGGCGGGGAAGTAGGCATTAAGAAGGAAGCTCAGACAGAGACTGGGCACCTAGGACAAAATCAGGGTTTTCAGGTACAAGTCAAGAGTTTAAACATAGAAAATAAGGTTAGAACTACAGTCCTGGAACCAGAATTTCAAGCTAGAATGTAAATAACAGTAGTTCCACCAGACTGTAAAATTTAGGAGACTTCTGGAACTGAAAGGTACAGATTACAGATTACAGGTGGGCCTGAGCTTTAGTGGAAAGATTTGAGAGAGGTAGGAGGATAATCCAGCAAAGGATGAACTTTCAACATCACTTGTTTCTGGAGAAATGGTCACACAGCATGAGCCTGGGCTAGTACAGCAGAGGAAGACTCTATAGTGGCAGCTAACAATGTGGAGTCAGACTGGCAGACTCAATTCAGTTAGACTGGTCACTGGCCCTAGGAAGGACAAGGTATGTCCCCACAAGGACTGAGTCATGCCAAGAGTTCCTGCCTGGAACTCTGATGTGATTTCCAGAGCTACAGTAAGCATTTTTGCAGCCATGAGGAAATCCTGATGGTGGAAACCATCCTTTAAAGGAGCGCAGAGCATTAATAATAGCAGTCCTAGATGCCAGCCTACAAACTTCACATGAGAGACTGAATCTTTACCTTATTTAAATCACTGTGGCTAGACACTTGTACTTTGTAGTTGAACCTAATCCTGATTAGCACACATACTTCTAGCTGAACCATTCATGGCAGGTGTAGGAGGTAGATGGAGAGAAGAAGGGTCACTTTCTTTGGTAGATCTGTTATATTAAGTACAGATAAATGGATGAATGACATGATTTTTAGTGAGGACTTCTTCGCCTCATCAGTCTTGTTGGCTGTGGGGCAGGGAAGCTGGACACTTGGAAAAACGGTGTGTAGAGGACCAACCAGCACAGAATAAGAAACAGACACTGCCTTGGCAGCTCCATCCAGAAAGTACGACCTGCCTATTTTTCATATTTTGGTTTACCCAGAGAAGTCTACTGTGGATAATCATCTAAGCTCCCACTAAATCTGATGAAATTTTCCACTTCAAAGAAATTCTGACAAAGTCTTGAACTCCAAGACTCCAAAGCATGTATTGCATAAAGTCTCTTGATATTATTTAGGTACTAGGGGTAGAAAACAACTGGTCAATTTGTTTAAATTAAGAAGGAGAAGGAGGAGGGATTAGGCAAATCAGGTGACTGGAATTAATTATATGGTGAGGATGGAATTGAACTATTGGTGGTGAACTTTTCTTTTCCTAAAGGAAAGTTGTGGGAAGAAATGAAAGCAGACAGAGGCAGATAGGAAAGCAGAAAGAAGAAGGAGCAGCATTTTATTTATTTAGTTGCTCATCTTGGTTGTTCTCTGTTGGCCCCAAGACACAAACCTAGGACTTTGGGATAAGTGAGGACTGTGCCCAAGGGCTTGCCAGTTGGTGGTAAACTTCATATAATATATACAGATGGTAATTTACAATGATGCATACCTGAAATTTGTATAATGTTATAACACAATGTAACTTCAAAAAAATAGGCAAAAAAACAAAAACGACCCTAAAATTGAATATTCAAAATTAATGAAAGAACTCCTGGTCTGGAAAGTATGTACCTTTGAGGATGTTACCTGCTGGTCATACATGGGACTTCTTACCTTTTGAAAAGTAAGTTTTCTAGCTTGTAATATAGCCCTGATCGTTCTCTAACAGGAATATTTCTGCTCTTGGGAGATTGAGGGATAAAGAGGGAAACAGAATAGAGCTTCTTAAAATTAAAAGCCTTCCTTAAACTTTCTGCAAGAGCTAGGTATGCAATTGCAGATAGATATATACTCATTCTCCCCTTAACTCCTGATTTAGCATAATTAATCAGTATAGCATATATTTTTTGTAAATTATTTGTTTTTGTGCTGGCTTTTATATATTACTTTTCAGTAGCACCAGAAAATCCTTTCTGTTCCTCATCTGCACATTTTTTCCTCCCTTGCTCCACCTTGCTCTCCCAAGCCCCCATCTGCTGAAGGCCCATTAAAGAAATCATTTCCCACCCTGCCCCCAACAGCACCACACACCTGGTAATAAATAATATGATCATTGCCTAACAGGCACTCGGAGTGCCCTATGATAAATAGAGACTTCTCATCTCTCCACAGGCTCTGCAGCGGGGCTGGCAGAGGAGAGGTGCTATTAAAGAACTCACATAGCCACAGGCAAATTCTCTTACCCACATCTCCTTGTGGAGACCTTTTCTTAAAAGCTGAGATTGCTCTGATGGTTCAAGGTGCTATTGAGCTCTAACCAGGGACAATTACAAGACTCCATTCACAGCATCTGAGGCGATGCTTGTGTCTGATAAGGTTGCTGGAGAATAATGTGGAGAAAGAGGCCTGATAATGGCTTGCTGAAAGGCTGGGATGAGGCATCTTTGCCCACAGCCTGAAGACAGAAGCAGCTGCTTTTCAAGAAGACCTCCCCTTACCTCACCCCCAAATTATTTTCCATTTTTATTGCATTAAAAAAAAATCTGTCTCTGAACATGCACTTCAGAAATGAATTTTCTTTCCTAGCTTCCAGCTAGTAATAGTTCTCACCGATTTTGGAATAATTTTGTTTTTCTCTTTCATTATTTTATTTTCTTGTTTTTTACTGAGAAAACCAGAAGGGAACAATGATATTTTTGTTGCTTCTCTTTCTGTAGTTATGCCATACATTTCTAGTCTTTAGCTTTAAAAATATTTTAGAAAAAAAAGAATTCAGTCTTTTTTAAAATTTTCTTTTTCTCATTTCAGGTTTCTGTTATGTTATCTTTGGGGGGGGGGTGTCTCCTCTACTCACTCCTCTACAACCCTCCTCTTCCTCCCTTACCCTCCTCTCCCCTCCTTCCCTTTTCTCCCCTCTACTCCCATTTCCTCTCCTCTCTTCTCCTCTCCTCTCCTCTCCTCTCCCTCTCAACTAGGAACTGATAAAATAAATTCCCCAGTATTAACTAGATTTTTAAATTAAGATCATTTCCATAACTAAGCCATACAACAACATCATTTCATATGAGGTTGTGTTATACTGCATACTGTATGAGAAATACAACATCTAAACTAAAGGTGCAGATATATCCTAAAAAATAGTTATTTTATCAAACACACACACACACAAAGATGTGAATCCAGTCCAAAAACAGGTTATCTTACAGTAATTGGGAGACAATGGGGAACAGGGATATAGGAGGGATTTTAGTTTGCTTTTCTCAGTGTGAAGGAAAGCCTAGATTTACAGCTTGGTCAATGCAGAACCAAGAGAACAGAGGCAGTAGAATGTGGGGGCTGTGGCAAAACAGCTGTACTTCCACCATTTACTTTTGTATCACTTTTGGACTTGAGGCAATGTAGCATAGTTAAAGCCTAAGAGCTCAGACTGTGATAAGATTCCTGTCTGATTCCTTCCAAGTGTGTATGTGGATCATGATGGGAGAAGGAAGACAACACCAATGAACCAGGCTGTTTTTCAGTCTCTCAACTATTCTTTGAAGCCACTTCTATGGGTGGATCAAGTTAAAAATACTTGCTTAGAACCAAGTATTAGAACCAGATCCTAGACCAGCTGCATAATGTGTAGGTCCAGTGTAAAATGAAACTGTAGAGGTCCTTATTTTAACATTGCAAACAATGTTCATTGGCAATAGCAGAACAAAAGCAAAGGGCCCTTGTAAGCACGGGGCACTGTGCTACTGCACAGATCACATCACAATGTAGTCACTCTGCTGAGTGCTCTCAGGGAGGAGGGGAGAATGTTCACTGCTGACATAGCAGAGTGAGGCAAGTACAGGGAGGCTATTTTGTTTACTCTTTGCAATGAACTCAACACAGCATCTAATTACCTGGAATCCAGATACAGGGCAAGCATAGGACTGAAATTTTCTAGACAGCTCCAATTTAAAGCATTCTCCAGAGCTAGTACCCATTGTTGAACTGTATTTCCCTATTTTGTTATTATTTTAGTTACTCAAAAAGCACAAAAAGCATATACATATAATATGCACACAAAATTTTGGTTCCTTTCCAAAAAGTATGTATTGGATTGCCCCATGCTATATTAAAAAATGTGAAGTATGCTGAGTATATTGTCAGATGTTTAAGAAAGTTTCATTCATTAAGTTTCATTCATTCATAAAATACTCAGAAATACTTCTTAATGGAGCTAGATAAGCAGTCAACAGAAGATGCAACTTTATGTATCTGAACACATCAATACGGACTCTTATAACAACAATATATATATCACACCTGGGACATTTGGAGGTTTAGCATTCAGGAATTTGGTAATCTAACAGTGACCCAAAGATACATATGATATGTTAGTTAAAAATTTTTGCTGAGGCACAAATTCAAATTATGGGAGACAGGCTGGCATGGAGAAACAAGCCACTTACTCTGGTCATTAGTTTACATCTGCCTTTCATTGTGGCTTTGGATCTCCTAAGCCTTTTAGTTTATAGGACCAATCTATGGTGCAGCAGTATTTACAAAATAAGAGATTAATATATCAAGACCTGCTTCTGGGCTCTTAATTAACATTCAGCGATTTGTTTGCTTTTAAAAAAAATATGACAATTCCATGAATATTATTAAATCTCATTAATAATCCTATTCACTCTCATATATTTATTCTGCCATAAAAATGTTAAGATAAACCACATAGCCACCCCTTCTACACTCCCCCTAAAACAAATGCCAAAACAAATAGGTATTGGTTAAATTTATATATTCAGCTGACATTAAGTCTTTTCATCAAAAAGCATGTTATATCTACCTGCTTGATGAGATTTTATGTCTTTTTAGGATGTATTACTTCTCGGAACATATATCTTTCAAGTTGTTTATTTTTAGACATTTTATACTGTTTATTGCTATGTGAATGGAATAGTTTCTCATTTCTTCTAGTTAGTTTTATCTAGTATACAGGAAATCTGTTACTTTTGTTTTCATCTTTTATTAAGCTGTTGTACTGTTATTACTAATACTTAGAATTTCCTCTTCTACGTTAAGGAGTGAATGTGAGTCAAGTGCGTCGCATTTTCAAACTGGTATTCTAATTATTCTCATGTAACGAACTTGCTGAATTTCTCCTTTTGTATATCTATTTTTATTCCTGGTTTCCACATTTCACCCTTTAGTTTATATTTTCTTATTTCCAGCATTCTTAAGGAGTCTGAATTCTTCACATGTAGCCCTGTGTCTATGAAATTTCCCATGTTGGTGGCAGGGGCTAGGTTTTCATACTAGCCTAGGAAATATGCAAATAAGCATGTTTAAATAACAGAATATATCACCATGGTTTTGTAAAAAGCATTTACTTGTAAGTCAGTTAAACATCTGGTCTTCAAGTAGTTGATGCCAACATAAAGATAATATCTGAATCTTATAACGTTTCTGAGTTTAAAAAAATATTTAAGGATTGTTGTGTATTGAATAGACAAATGCCAAAAAAATTCACAAGATACAAGACTAAGGCAACCACGGGGGTGGAAGCGAGGAGGGAAGGAAGCAGGGAACAAGATTGTGGTAAATGGCACTGGAACCCTGGTGGTGAGTGTGGTGTGAAATACACACAGAGTGAGGGGTGATTTCAATAGCCTAAATGCATATAGCAATATAAACAAAAGGATTAATAAAATTATCTTTTTTTAAATTGCTGTGTATCAAAAAATTTATTTTTAAAGAGCTACTAAGGATAGTGCTAGAAACCCCCAGTAATTCCATAATGATCACATCAGAAAACCACAACTCCATGCATAAAATAGACTCTGAGACCCCTGTTTTGTTCCTTGAGGGTCTAAGATCAATTCTTCAGTATAAACCTCAATGTCAGGATTAGACAGTGGTGAGACCTGAGTGATTAAAGAAAGAAAAAGCAGTTAGTTTTTCAAAAGAAATGTTTTCTGTGTGTCTCTGAAGAACTTTTGAATACCAGTATCAACCTCTCTTCACACATTCTCTAAATGAAGAGGGTTTCTCAGAGCTCCACAGCTTCCACCCAAAGAGCCAGAGCTCTTTTCAAAAGTTTGCATATGCTGAAAGCCCTCGCTGATTCTAGTGTTCAGTGTTAGGAAAGTCTCTCGTGTCTTTAAAAAAAAAATAAAAAGCAAGCAAGAAAAAATATTCTCAATTTTCTGGTTGCAAAACTTATTTTTTAAATTAAAATTTTTAAGCTGAGGATTTACAAATCAGCTATTAACTTTTAAGAGTTTCATTATAGCTTAAAAATCATAATTACTTGAGGTAGGGGAGAGGGTGTGCCTACTTTATTCCTAAAGGAAACTATACATATAGATGAAGTGTCTATATGAAAAATAGAAGCCATGATTATATTAATACCTTAACTGATATTCAATAACTCACCCTTCTATTTCCTATTGTCCATATTTAAATACTTCAAAAAGAATTCTAATCAAGTAGAAATTAATAGGGGAGGAAAGACTGGGGCTGGCAGGAGAAGGTTCTAATCCCACTATCTCTTAATATTTCAAAGTCTCTTTTATTTTCTTAATAAAAGGGTGAGAGTAAGAGAGGGAGAAAAAGAAAAGGGAATTAATCCACTGCTCTGAACTGTCCTCTCATCTTAATGCTTTAAATACATTCTAAGAGAATATTACACATGAGAAGGCTATTTCTGGTCAATTGTCAGGCTTTACTTTTGCTTCTTAACTTTTTTCCTTTCTTTCCTTCTTTCTTCCCTTTATTTTATCTGTCTTCTCTCCATCGTTTCTTCATTCCCAAGTCTTCAAAACCCAGTGATGAGAAGTTAAAGATTAACCCCTCTTCATAACCTAGCTCCACATCCCCAGTCTTACTTTCTTCCCCATCTGGAAAATTTCTCTCCTCAGTCACCATGTGCACTTGGCCTCTGTTTCTGGACTTGTTTTCTCTTCATTTCCTCTATCTTCTTTCTCCTCTTCCCTCAAGTTCCACTTATTGTTTAAAGTCCCTCTTATTCTCTGAAAAATCTCTATGTACCTTTTTAAAAATTATACAAATAATAAAACATTGTAACTAACTGTTTATTGCACAATTTCAGTGTGCTAGGAAATTAGCTTGAATTGTATCATGTGATCCTCTCCATAATTCCTAGGAGATTATCCAAACCTCATAGGTGATGACTGGGAATTATAAAAGGTTAAGTTAGTTGTCAAAGATCTATGACTCTCAAGTGAGAGAGACTAAGTAGGGGAATGACATCTACTTCCTTCTTGTTATTGAATTGCTGTAAGGTGGCATGAGAACGTGACCCATGCTCAAACTTGAAAGTGGCTTCAGCAACTGGCCAATGCTGAGTACAGATTTGAATTTAACAAATGGACTTTCTGAGATGATAACTGCCTCCACCTGCACTGACTCTACCTGAGGTGTCTTGTCTTGGTATTCTGCTGTCTTTGTCTATTACACTGCTTTTTGTTCTTGCCTACTTAGCTGTTTCTTCTCACTCATGATCTTTCTTCTGCTGATATCCCTTATTAAAAGCGCCACTCCTTGCTGACAGTGAGATAGCTTTTGGAACGCATACCCGACCTGATGCCATCGGAAACCCCTGTCATGAATACATTAAAGGTCATGTCCTTGCCATCAATGTTTTCTCATGATTTCCTTGAACTACCTCTAGGGCAGGGCATTACTCTGTGTGAACACCTGCATAACAATTGGCATAGTCAGAGGATAGTCCAGGAACTTCTGATAAGCAAGGAAAAGTGAATATGCCTTTGTGGGACCATGTGTGTGATTGTGGGGATGCCCCCTTCATGACACAGGGTCTATTCACAATGACGAGTGATGTAGAAAGAGTGTGTGAAGGGGTTAAAAGGACAAAGGACACCAGAGTAGCCACTTTTGCTGTGATGCAGCCCCTGGTGCAGGCAGGTAGGGAGGCCATTAGGGTGCACTTGGTGGCAAAAACTTGGGTCACAGACTAGACTGTAGGAAAACATACATCCCAGCCAGGATGACCACAGGGAAAACCTGGAGAAGCACTTAAAAATACAGAAGAAGAATCTTAAAATGACCAGGCAGGTAATGGCTTCAATGGGCTGGTCCTTAATATTTGCCCACTCTGACTCACTATGAACCAACGACTGCAGGTGCAGGGATGACAACTAAATTACACTAAATGACACGTCAATCTATTCTCTACTAAGTAACAGGGACAACAACATCTGGTACAAGTTTTTACTTTTCTCATTGAAAATGACTACAAGGTTTCCAGGAAGAAGGCTCAGGTACTTAAACAGCAGATAGAATACCTGGGAGTCATTTTAACCTCAAAACACAAACTGTGTTACACTGGAAAAAATCTTGGCATGGGAAGTCAATGGGTTAAACCGAAAGCTAATAAATGACTCTGACATCCTTTGGAGCCTGGCTTTCCATTTTTGGCACTGACAGTGTTCCTTAAAAATATCATTAACCCTGCAAGTTGGACAAAGAAAGAACTGAAACAAAACTTAGACTATGTGAATTCCAAAGGAAAGGGAAAATGACTAGCTGGCCTGAACACAAACATTGTCCCTAGGGGGAAAAAATCTTGTAACTTCCCTTTTGCAAGTGCTTTTGAAATATAACCATCGAGTTGAGAAAAAAGGTGGTGGGGAGGTGGACATTTTGAAATGGCAAGACTTTGCTTTTACTCTTGTTTCTTTTTTAAGCAAGATGACAGGGAATAAAAAAATGTACAGGAGTTTCACACAGAAAATAAAGATAAGACTCCAAGACTCCTACCTCAATTTTAGGAGTAAAATTAAGAGCTCTCTGTCCATGTCTACGTCTGCCTGTGTACGTGTCATAAATCATGAGTGGCCTTGCTGAATTTAATGTGTCTAATTGGTCCATGGAAGGTATCTTCATAAATTATTGCTGAAATCTAAATATAATAATGAACTAAATAATAACTAGGTTAAATTCATTGGTCTGACCTACATATACATGTTTTATGCCACCTGAGGAAATTATACTGTGAAAATGCATATATTTGTAAGTACTCTGACTTGGAAAATTTTGCCTCGTCTCTTCATTTTCCTTTAAGAAACTCACATGGTAAGGGATAACAGGAAAATGAATGTATATGCTGAGAAGGAAGGAGAAAAGTACAAGGAAAATGAGTATGTTTTCTAAACAAAAAAGACATGAATTTTTCTTCTTAGTGAGAAAGCATTAAAGGAAATAATTTTGTCTTTAAGTGAAATAACTGTTAAAAAATGAGTTAAAGGCAATATCTGAATTTTGGCACGTAGTAGGAAGGTTTATACAAGTGAAAAATGTTTGTGGAAGAGGTATTTTGAAAGAAATTTAATGTGCTTGCACTAATAATGAAATAAATGTTTATTTTATTTTGCTCTGTTTTACATGTGGTAAATTGTTCAAATATTATGTGGTAAATATGTAAAGGAATAAAAAGCCCTTTCAGATGTGTTGACAAGTCTTCCCAAACCTTCCTAAAACCAAATCTGGATAAGTCTTAATTTCAAAAAAAGTATAGGAAATCTTAGAAAGCTTGTGGGATATCCCACATCCCTCACTCTCTCTATGAAAAGAGAAATAGGAACAAATAAACAAACAAAAAAATGGACTTACTTGATATAATAAACTCTTATGGAAAGCGTTGTCAAACTACAGGTTAAAGCATGCCCTGGTAGAGTAACAGTTGATCCAAGCACTTCTGAAGAACACAGGCCACATAACACTGCATTCAGGTCCCAGGACCAGGGGGAATAATTAGTGTGAACAACTAAATACAAATAAATAAAGCTCTTCTTTCTCCTCTCTTCCTGCTTCCCTGACTACTATAGCCTTCATTCCTGCGTGCACCTTTCCTTAAAAAAAAGAAAAAAGGAAAGAAACAGATTAATATTCTCAGCATATGTTTATTTGGAAATGTAATAATTAATGTGCATGTTCTAAAGTTATATAGAATTCCTAAAAAGTCCAATATGTTCTGGTATACTTGTCATTCTGGTTGCTATCCTAAAATGTTGTATGTCACAAAATTAAACAAGGAACCATGTCAAATTGTTAATCAGACGGTAAGTACAACTTTGACCATGGTCATTTTAAAAGTCTTCGACAACTGCAGTACAGCAATGCAACACTGAAGAAGCAGACACCTTGGCCCAGATCCAGTGATTGGAGGAGCCCCCACCCCTCACCGCCCACCACCCCTGGCTACGCAGAGGATATGGCCTTGTGATTTCACCAAAAAAATGAGACATGCTGAAAAACAAATGCAGCAATGGGCTGACAATCATCACATCAATCTGCTAGACCCCACAGACATACCTCCTGGGCAAAGCACCCTCACTTGACTTTAGAGAGTTCAGGTTGGATCTGGGTAATATTTTCTTGGGTGAGCTACTCTGTGCTGGAACATCTGGGGGTCTTGTGCTCTGCAGGTTGAACTGCAAGAGCCTGCCACATATTGCTTTCAGTGGAAAAATGGCACCCTGGGGTGGTCATTCATCACCCAAGCAAATACTGACTCACCCAGGGCAAATGCCCTGCCAGAAACATATACACACTGGTGTTATTATCCTCTTACAATCCTTTCTCCTCAATTAGGTAGCATATATAAGCAATTCGTAATAATTGCCTTAACTAACTGCACTGCTTGTGCCCTAAACCAGAAAATGCATCCAATGACACTACTTGGCCAAAAGATAAAAATTGTATTACAGAATAAAATGTCACTAAACATGTTTACAGTGACTCAAGAAGAAACTTAGGTACTGTTTGGTTCTTAATGCTGTACTTACATTTCTAGTTATTCTCACAATGTCTCTCTTGCCCTACAGTTGTAAATAAGGAAATCCCCATGATTTCTGTCTTGAGGGACAATCCCTTCTCTCCTTGGTGGTCCTCCCTCTCACATGTGTTTCTGGATGTAGCTGACTCTTGCTGATTTTGATCACCCAGTAATCACCCTGATCTTCAGTCTGCACTACTGCTGCAGCATATGGATGCAGCACATAAATGCCCTAACAAAACAGGTCCCCTGCCAGAAGAATGGTGTGTAGGTTGTGAGGTGGCCTGGGTAATGTTGGGTGAATTATGGGATAGTGTGGGAACATGACCCATGCCCAACCTTGAAATTTGGCTCAGCAACTGGCCAATGCTAAACACAAACTTGAATGTAACAGATGAATTTCCTGAGATAACTGCCTCCGCCTGCACTGACTCTACCAGAGATGCTCTGCCCTGAAATTCCACTGTCCTTGCCTACTTGACTGTTCTTTGCTCTTGCCCACTTGCTGTTCCTGCCTGCTCACTACCCTCCCTCTGCTGACACCCCCTATAAAAGATGCCCTCTCCCCACTGGTAGTAAGGTAATTTTCTGGAAGTGTACCCGACCCACCACCATCTGAATCCCCTGTCGTGCGTTCAATACAGCCCATATCCTTGCCACCTTTGTCTTCTTGTGATTTCCTTGGACTGTCTTCTAGGAAGGGCATTGCTCTGCCAGAACTTGAACACCTGTGTAACAACTACAAAACATTACAATCAAAACCCACATGATTCAATAATCTGAAGTTCTTTAAGTATTTACATATAAGAACATCGATTTCTTAAGCAAGTTGATAAACTCTGTGAAGAGGACAACAACATCTTATGTTTGTTTGTATCACTGAGGATCTCCTTTGTGATAGGTACAGGGTAGATTCTCAGTCATGAAATTCTTACCTTTATGTAACAGTCCAATCTCCTTATGAACTTATTTTCAATGTATGAACTCGATCACCCTGTGAACCCACTTTAGGTCTTCCAGAGATACACAGTGTACTGCTTTTCCTCAAAACTGGACAAAATGAGTTAATACTGGTACACTACAAAGTTACTATCTAACATATATCATCAATTGATTAATTAATCCACTCATTCACTTAATGAACATTCACAGAACACTTTTATGTGCCAGTCACTCTTCTGGGCACTGAGAGATGTAACAGTAAAGAAAATGTATGAAAATCTATGTCCTTTTTGTGTTGTCCATATTCTAGCAGGGTGAGATAGATAAACAGAATAAACAAGTAAAATTTAAGATGTGTTAGATAGCAATAAAACCACACAGGAAAATGAAGCAGGAAATGAATAAGGAGCTGGTGAAAGAGAGGAGAGGGGTACAATTTTAAACGGGATAATCAGGGTGCACATTGGTGGAGTAGCAGTTGGGAACAGTCCATATATATCCCAAAGTCCCAGATTTGAGTCCTAGGGTCAGAGGGGACAATCAAGATGAACCATTTTTAAAAAATGAATGTTTTTATCTCTTCTCTTCCTTCCCGACTGACTCTGCTTGCCTCATTCATGCCTGCACTATTCCTTTAAAACAAAATAATAAATAGGATGATCGGGGAAAAATTCACAAAAGACAGATTTGAAGGAGGCAAAGGAATGTGAATATCTGATCAAAAGAGTAGTACAGTCAGAAGGAATAAAAAATACAAAGGTAGAAATGCATTCAAAACTCAGAAAGGAGGTCAGCATAACTTGTTTAATTATAAAAGAGAAGTTATATATATATGTGTGTGTGTGTGTGTGTGTGTATATGTATATATACCTATATATGTGTGTATGTATGTATATATATATATATATTCTCTGTATATAAGCAACTGATAAAAGTTGAATGTTCATATACATGGGCAGGCAGATCTCCAGCTTTAATACAAAGATTATGAACAGAAAATTAAGCAAAGAATATACAGGTGTTATAAAAAAACAAACAATATTGGAATAGTTATTGCTTAAAAGTAGGTTCTCCTGAAACCACAGTCTGAGGCAAAGATTAAGAGCTGTCTTTTCCTGGAATGTAAAATTCCAGGGCAGATAGAGCAAGTAGACTAGGAAGAAAGGCAGAGAGGAGGAGGAGCAGGGCTAGACTACTGAGCATGTGAGCATGCGTGTGACTTCAACAGTAACTGCCTCACAGGAAGCCTGGAAAACATAAACAGATGACATGGCAGGGGCATCTCAGGGACCCTGCAGGGCTTCTCCAGAAATTGTCTTTGGCCCAGGCCTGGGAAGGGAGAAAGGGAAGGAAATTTACTGGTGGACTCCTTGTCATCATCTGCTTCTCCATGGGCAAATTTCATGTGGCACACAGATAACAGCCACTACCACCACCCACCTGGGACTTTAAAGTTGTGAAATCCCCATGCCTGTGGTGTCTATAAATGACAGAGACAGAGACCAGGCTACATTTGGCGAGCTTGACTGCAGAGCAGCTAGCAAGGGCAAGGGCTCAGCATTCCCAGGCAAGCAACTGGCTGGCCCAAGAGATCAGAAATGTGGGGTTAGATGGGGTTGGTGGTCAGCAGCAGCCATAGAGTAAAGCAAGTGTCTGAAGGCTTGGAGGTAGTCCTGCCTAGGGGATCTGAGGAGGCACACAAGGTGTGTTCCATACACACAGTAAATAGCAATATTTATCAGAGCAAAACATAACCCTAAAACAAATGAGACAACCTCCCTAAGTTTGGGGTAAATTATGTAGAAGATTAGTGATATGTGTGCATACATGTATATGTATGTGTGTATATAAATTTATGCATATCCATCTTTTACTTCTCTAGTTACATGATTTATTTTATATAGTTCTGTAAATAAACTATATATATTATTTATATATTGTTTTAAAACAAATTATTCTAAAGCTTAGCAGCTTGAAATAAAAATAATTTTCACACACAATTTGGTCAGGAATTCAGGATCAGTATAAGTGGGTGTTCCTAGGTCAGGGTCTCTCATTTGCAGGCAAGATACTGGCTAGAGCTGCAGTCTTTTAGAAGCTTGACTGAGAATATATGTACGTATATATACAGATATATATGTATACATATATGTCTCTACATCTACATATCTGTATCTCTAGATGTACATATATACATATATATATAATCGAAAGGAGAAGTGAAAGATGGATTGCGAGAAGAACAGCATAAGCTATAATAAGAAAATATAAAAGAAAAGGATGTAGATTTGGCAGTCCCTTGGGAGTTCCAACTAGCTATATTAAGTAACTCTGATCAGCCCTTTTCAGCTGCAAGAGTGACCCCAGAAGTTAAAGCCAATGGGAGGGTATGGAAACTTAGGTCAGAGAATAAAGAAATCAACCACTATAACTAACTTCATATGACTGAATTGCTTACTTTTTAAAATGGGCAAATGAGGGAAGCTGATGGATTTAATCATCTGAACAAAAATCACTTTGGGATTATTATTGGCATCTAGCATACTAGATAACCTATTCTGTTATATATGTATTTTTTTCAATTTTCAAATCAATCAGTTATTGGCGAGACATAGTCATAAAAGAAATTCAAAAATTTAATTTAGTAGAATGTAATATTATTTATAAAGCAAAACAAATCTAGGAGGATCAGAAATATAAATCTGTAATCAGGTATATCACTAAAGCAGAACTCTATGAAACACATTTTTGTGTTGCATGAGAAACCTCTTTATAAAGATTGAAATTAGAATTACCTACATTCTCTGCTGTTCTTTTGGTCATCCCTTTCTGTCTCTGGACCTAATGTCTGCACTCTGGCTGCATTTCATTGGTCTATCTTCTTTCTGAAAAAATATTTTATGAAAATTCAGACAGTGAAACTGGTCTTTTGCATTTTAACTTGGCAACATAGTAATATCATGTGTTTTGTGAGCCAACAATTTTATTTAAGAGGTTGCTCTCAAAAGTGGCAGCTGCATGGGGCCTAAAGAGTATTGGGAAAGCCTCATATTCTACCCAAGTGAGTCAAAGTCTTAAAAGCAAAAGAGACCCACATCAGACCTCAATAGAAAAAATAAATAAATGCCTCCCAACTTCTACTAGTGTGTATTTTAGAGTCTACTTCCATTTATCCACAGAGATGGAAACATAAATACGGAAAAGGGTCAAAATACACTTGAAACAAATATGTCTTATATTTTTATTGTTTCAAAACAAATTGTCCTAAATCTTAGCAATTTTAAATAATAAACATTGTATTTTAAACAAAAGATGCAGGCAGGAATGAAAGCCAGCATGCAGGCAGGAAGAGAGGAAGAAGAAGCATTTATATATTTTGTTTTATTGTTCATCTTGGTTGTTTCCCCTGTCCCAGGATGCAAACTGGGACCTTGGGATGTATGTAAACTATATTAGCGGACTTAACAGTCAAGTCACCTGGGCACGCCAAGACAAACATTTTTTAAACATAATTTCTGTCAGAGAAGGTTAAGTGGTGTTCCTGGTTCAGGTTCTATCATTTGCAGTCAAGATATTAGCTGGGGTTTCAGTCTTAAAAACTGAGCTGAGACTAGAGAATTTGCTCTCAATATGACTCCCTCAAATGGCTGTTGGCAGGAGGTCTCAGTTTCTTGTACAGTGGCCCTTGCTTTGGGGTTGTCAAGCCTTACAACATGGCAACTAACTTCTGCTAGAGCAAGTGATTTAAAGAAAAGGTGAAAATCACTGTGCTGTTTATGGTTTGGCCTTAGAAGTCACATACCATCACAAAATAATGTGTCTGTCATTCTTTTCATTAAACAAATCAGTCCTATTCAATGTGGGAGACTCTTGCACAAGACTGAATAGTAGGAATGGTCTTCTTCAAAAAGCAGGAATAAGGCCAAGATATCTTCTCTCACCACTTCTATTCAACACAGCACTGAAGTCTTAGTTCAGAAAGGAAAGAAATTATACAGGTAAAAAAGAAAGAAAACCACTTATAATCATAGATTCTAAGATTTCATATTAGAGAATCTTAAAGACTACAAAAACACTCTTGAAACTTTAAGTTTTTTTTTTAAGGATAAGTTAATGAACAACATTAAATATATATTAATATGCTAACAGTAATTGGAGTTTAAAATAAAAAGTTACTATTTACAGTAGCAGGAAAAACTAGGAAAAATTTTAAAAAGCTTATGTACAATTGTAATAAGATACATGCAGGACCTCTATGCTGAAAACTAGGAAACATTCGTGAAAGAAATCAAAGAAGAGCTAAATAAATGGACATATTATTGAAATATCTGATACTATTAAAATGTAATTTTCTGTCAATTTGATCTATCATGACAATAGAATCCAATCAGAACTCTAGATAAATATATATACATACATATATACATATATGTGTGTGTATTTTAGCCAAAATAATTTTGTAAAAGTACAAAATAAAATCTTACCATATTCAATTTCAAGATTAACAGTAAAGCTATTCAACCTCAAGACTAACAGTAAAGCTATAGTAATGACACTAGCACAGTATTGGTGAAAGGACAAACATAGATTAATGGAACTGAAGAAAGAACCCCCAAATAGACTGACATAAATAGAGTTAACTGATTTTTGACAAAAGCAAAAAGGTAATTTATGGTGAAAGAATAATAGTCTCAACACATGTTGACAAACAATAGGATATCTGAAATAATCAACCTAAATCTTATAAACCTATACAAAATCAACTTGAAATTGATCTAGACCTAAATGTAAAATGTATAACTTCTAGGAGACATTATGCATGATCAGAAGAGACAGAACATGATTATCATTTCATCACTGAAACTGAAATTATAAGAAAAGCCCTAATAGAAATGGTAAATATAAAAAGACAAACATGGACTGTTCCATAAATGAACTCACTATCACAGAAGAAGAAATCTCAGAAAATGAAGACAAAAACACAGAGGTGATCCTCATGGAAGAGAAGAGAGAAACAAAATTGAGAAAAGATTGAGGAAAAAACTACAAGAAATATCAGATACCATAAGAATAAAACAATAAGTATTATAAATATCCCAGAAGATGACAAGAAAGAAAAAGGAAGCCAATTTATTTAAAGAGGTAATGACATAGAACATTCCATCTTGTCACAAAAAGCAAACACGGAAATCCAAGAATCTGATAAAATAACCAAATTGCTAAATGCAAAGAGACCTCTATAAGGACACAACATAATAAACCTAGAAAAGCAATGATAAAGAAAAAAGTACTAAAACTTGCAGGCCATCATCAGAAATATAACTGCAAAACAACACCCATCAGACTATTAACAGACTTCTCAACAGAAGCCCTACAGACCTGAAGAGAATGGAATGACATATTCAAAATGCTAAAAGAAAAAAATTACTGATCAAGAATACTATACCCTGCAAAATTATCATTCATACATGATGGAGAAATAAAGATCTTCAATAATAAATCTACTGGATATTTTTCACCACCAAACCTGCCTTTCAATAGATGTTGAGAGTAATTCTACAATAAGGTTAGCAAAAATTAAGGAACCTCAATCTCAGAGAATGGTGATATACAGTAAAATAGAATCAGAAATACAGAACCAAAGGAGAGAACAAAGCTAAAAAAGAGGGAAAGAATACCATAGAATCTGCATGGCGTATAAGAAGAGTATGGTATCATTTCAGAAAAGATTATTGCAGAGTGGTGATGTTAGACAAGTTTCATGGTAGCTACAAAACCCAATCCTAAAGAGATACAAAGTTGGGAAGAAAAAACAGAGAACCAACATCTAAAAACATCTGAAGGAAGAGGCAAAGAGAAAAAAATGGGAAAAGGAGCAAAGCAAGCAGAAAACAAAGGTTCACATGACAGAAATAAAGCTCTGCATATCAATAATAAACCTATATGTGAATGGAATAAACTCACCAATCAAAAGACACTGAGTGGTTGGATGAAACAAAAACAGGACCCATGATTTCATGTTCACAGGAAACACACATCAGATCCAAAGACAAACACAGGTTAAAAGTGAAAAGCTATGGAAAAATGTATTAAAAGAGAGAGGATGAAAGGAAATCAGGAAATGCAATACTAATATCAAACAAAGTAAATTCCCCCCTAAAAGGGTAACACAAGCCAAAGATGGACACTACATTCTGGTTGAGGTGTAATCCTTCAAAAAGAAATAGCTGTCAATATATATGCACCCAACGAAGGATCACCTAAACACATAAAACAAATATGGACAGAGCTAAAGGAAGGCAATGATAATAATACAATAGTTGTAGGTGAGTTCATATCCCACTTACATCAATAGATTAGACATAAAATCAATAAAGAAATAAGGGTCGTAAGTGAAATATTAGAACAAGTGAATTCAGCATACATATACAGAGCTTTCTAATCACCAAAAAGGATTATATATTATCCTCAAGTGCACATGGAACATTCTCAAGGATAGAACACATCCTGAAACACAAAACAAGTTTCAGTACATTTAGCAAGATCTCTGACTATAAGGGTTTGAACTGGAAATGAACCAGAAAAACAAAACTAGAAGAGTCACAAAGATATGAATATTAAACAACATCCTTCTGAATAATTATTGGATTTAAAAGGAAATTGAAATGGCATTTAAAGTTATCTAGAAACAAATAAAAATGAATAGATAAGATACCAGAACATGTAGGATGCACCAATCCCAGTTCTAAGAGGAAAGCTTGTAGCAATACACGAGCATATAAAAAACTAAGAGATATCTCAAATTAATATCTGACCATACACCTGAAGGAACTAGAAATAGAACAAGAAAAACCAAAAGTCAGTAGAAGGAAGGAAATGATAAAAAAAAAACTAGAGCATAAAATAAATAAATGAAGTAAAAGACCACCCAAAAGCTCAATACAACCAATAAATGTTTCTTTAAAAAGTAAACAAAATTGACAGATCCTTATCCAAACTCATGAAGAAAAAAACAAAAACACCCCTAAAAACAAAAATCAGAAATCAAGGAAGTAAAGTCACAACAGACATTGCAGATATACCAAGGATCATTGGAAACAATTAGGAACAACAAATTTATCAATCTCAAAAAGATGGACAGGCTTCTAGAATCCTTTGGCCCTACAAAATGAAACCAGGAAGACATAATAAATGACTTGAGTGGATCAAACACAAGCACAGAAATTATAGTTGTATTCAAAAGTCTCCCCCCCAAAAAAAAACTAGAACCCAAGTTTGGAGAACTTCATTAGTGAATTCTACCAAATTTTCACAGAAGAGCTCCTTCCTCTTTAAATTCTTCATTAAAATTGAAGAGGAGGGGAAATTTCCAAATACATTCTCTGATGTTAACATTACCCTAATATCATAATCAAATAAGAACAGAACCAGAAACAAAAATAACAAACTGATATCACTGAAAAATATACATGCAAAAATCCTCAACAAAATCCTAAATAAACATATTCAACATCATATCAAAAAATTATGTATCACAGTCAATTTTTATTTATTTTAGGAATGCAAGGATGGCTCAATATACACAAATCAATGTAATATACCAAATCAGCAGAAAAATAAAAATTGATTGTACTATATAGATGCAAAAAAAATCAACAAGATTCAAAACCCATTCATGATAAACACACTCACTAGAATGGAGATAGAGGTACATACCTCAACATAACAAAAACCATAGATGACAAACCCACAGCAGCATGATAGTCAATGTTGAAAAACTGAAAACATTTCTCCTAAGATCTGGAAAAAGACAAGGATTCCTACTCTCACTACAACAATTCAACATAGTTCTAGAAGTTCTAGCTAGAATAATAGGGCAGGAAAAGGATATTAAATGAATCCAAATCAGAAAGAAGAAATAAAATTATTATTTTCACCTAACATGACATTATACCTAGAAAATGTTAAAGCACCACTCTGTTAAAATAATTAATTAGTATAGCAAAGTGGCAGGATATAAAATCAATACACAAAAATCAGAAGCATTTCCTGGTGAAAACAATTAAAAATAATTAATGAATACAACAAAATGGCAAGATACAAAATCAATATACAAAAATCAGAAGCTTTCCCCTATCTAAAGAAAAAATAAATTAAGAAATAAATCCTAATTATTATATGACCAAAAATATAAAATGGGAATAAATTTTAAGGAAGTCAAATATCTCTATACTGAAAATTACGAATCATTAGCAAAAGAAATGGAAGAAGACACAAAGAGCTAGAAGAAATTTTCATGCTTGTGAATGGGAAGAATTAACATAGTCAAAAAGGCTATCTTTCCCAAAGCAATATACAGATTGAATGCAATTCCCATCAGATTTCCAGAGACATTTTTCAATGAAATTAAACAAAAAATATTGAACTTTGTATGGAACCACTAAAAGTCTCAAATAGCCAAAAAATTTTTTTCAGAAAAAGAAAAGAGCAAAGGGAACACACTCCCTGATTTCGAATTATACTACAGAAAAATTGTCATCAAAACACCACACCAATGAAACAAAACCAAGAGTACAGACAAAACCACACCTCCCTGGATAGCTAATCTATGATAGAGGAGCCATGAGTAGACAATAAAGAAAAGAAAGTCTGTCAACAAATGGTTTTGGCAAAGCTGGATAGACACCTGCAGAAATAACAAAACTAGAGTACTAACTAGTGCCAAGCATAAAAATTAACCCAGAATACATCGAAGACCTGGAATTGACATAAGAACAAAACAGCAAAACACATAGAAGAAAATGTAAGAAAAATGTTCCATGACATCAGTTTCAAGGATGTCTTTGGGGAAGCAACACTTAAAGCAAAAATAGCTAAAGTAAAAATAAATGATTGGTACTAGATAAAATGAAAATGTTTTTGTGCAATAAAAGAAGTCAACACTAAAACAAAAAGGAGCAAATTAAATTGAAGAAGATACCCACAAAACATGCATCAGACAAGAGTTAATCTCCAAAATATATAAAGAACACATATACCTCAACAACAGCAAAGCAAAGAACCCATTCAAAAAATATGCAGAACTGAAAAACCACTTTACTAAAGAAGATGCACAGATGGCATACAGACACATGAAATAATGCTCCCCATCACTCACCATCAGAGAAGTGCAAATAAAAAACACAATGTGGTATCACCTCACACCAGTCAGAATGATCTATATTATCATGATCAAAAAATATTGGAGAAGTTGTGGGGAAAAAGGAACCCACCTACGCTGTTTTTGGGAATGTAAATCAGTGCAACATATTTGGAAAACAGTATGGAAAATTCTTCAATAAAATAAAGATGTATCTACCATCCAATCCAGTCTTTTCCTTTCTAAACATATGCTTAGAAACAACAAAAACTCTAAAGAAAAGATATACACACCTTCTGTTGCTAACAGCACATTTTACAATGGAAAACATGGAAACAACCTAAATACCTCTCAACAGGTGACTAGATGAAGAAACTATTATATACCTACACACAGACACATACACACACATACATATATATACATATACATATGTATACATTCACAAAGGAATGCTGTAAAGGTATTAAGAAAAATGAAATAATTTCCTTTGCAAAAACTCGATTATACTAGAGGAGAATATGCTAAGCAAAATAAGTCATAAAGAAAAAGAAATACAGGTTGGTTTCACTCATATGTGAAATATAAAGAAATAAAAAAATGAATGGAAAAATCTCAACAAAATTTTCATTCTACAGAATCAAATTAGAGGTTACCAAAAGGGAAGGGGGTAGGGAAAATTGGGTAAAAGGGATCAATTATATGGTGAAGGATAAAATTGAACTATTGGTGATAAACTCAAAGTGTTATATTGCAGATGTTGATTCTGAATGATGAATACCGTAAATCTACACAATGTTATGATGCATTCGTTCTTAAATAAAAATTTAAAAAAAAAATGTAAAACAATTTATTCACAGGCTCACCACTTTTGTCTCCCTCCTTAACCTAAGTCTCTGCTGTGTTTATTTGTTTGACTGGAATTATTCCTCACATATTGTCTTTCAGATAATGCAGGTGGTATAAACTCTGAATTCTTGCATTTATGCAAATATTTTTCTTCTTCTTTCACCTTGATAGGTAAAAGGAAAGAGAATCTCTGTGTTGCTGTCATTTTCTCTCATGCTCTACAATTATTATGTAACTATCTCTGTGTTCTAGTCTGACCCACTTCATTATTTCTCCATTATAAGAAATTTCTTTTAGGAAGTTTGTGAACTTTTCTCATTATCCTTGAAATTTAGGACTTTTGTAAAGAATGTGACTGAGTGTATCTTCCCTCACGAATGCTGCCTAAAATGTGACTCTCTGTATTCAATCTCTGGCTTATGGTCTGTCTCAGCACAGGAATTTTTTTCTATCACTTATTTAATTACTAATGTTCCATGTGCCATTTTTTTCTTCTTCTGAGATTTATTATTTTTATGTGAAGACTTCCATACTCTGAGTCTTTATCATTTCCCTTGTTATGTTTTTGCTCTATTGAGATATTCCCTCTACTTGATCTTCTAAACAACTAATGTGGTCTTCAATAGTGATCATATTCTCAAATCAGTTCATCTTGTCAATTTTGATTAGTATCTTCTAGAAATTTATTTCATTGCTGTAATTAAATTTCTTTAATTTCTGTGTGTGTGTATACATACATACATACATATATATATATATATATATATATATATATATATATATATATAGTTACACGTCCAAAAATTCTATTTAACTAGCATTTCTGGATTTGGACTTTTGGCTTGTCTTTTATCCCTCTGTCTACCAAATCTACCTAAATGTATCAGTTTTCTTTGTCTAGTCTCTGGAACTCATACTCAACTGGTGAACTTAAATTACAAAAATCTCAAGACTTATGGACTAGTGGTATATTAGAAAGTAAGTGGTCAATCCCTGGTTGGAGTACCAAGACAGAACATTTCTTCTCATTAAACAAAACTCAAAATCTAAGAGTCGTCCAGTTTAAACCTCAATCACCTTCACCAGGAAGATGGAAAAGTACTTCCAGAAATATTTATAAAAGCTGGTGCTGTTTCAGGGTGCAGCTTACATGGCAACCTGGTAGGGGCAAAGATGCAGATCTTTTCCATAGAGCAGCTAGAAATGCACCTATTCTCCAGAAAGAGATACCAAAGAACAGCAGGCACAGTAGCTGTGGAGATGGAGTGGCTTGTGTGAGGACAAAGGATAGGTGAAAACATCCCGATACACTGTTAAATCATAGATTTGGGACTCAGCATAAGAGCTGCAGCAGTGGGGTAGAACTCTGGGAGAAGGTAAATGGCCTGAAGAGCCATGTAAGAGGCAGCAAGAATCCTGCCCAGCAAGGCCAGGACATAGAGGTGGTGGAGACTTTGTGGGCATGGGGTAGAAGTTGAGACAGCACCCTGAGGACTGAATAGGAGCTTGCATGGTAAAATTGAACTGGGAAATCCAAAACCAAAGGTAATTAAGAAAATTCCCCACCCACACCCCCTTCCACCACCATTTTGTGCTGCAGTCTCAGGAGCCACCCACCGAATATCCTGCCCATAGGATATATCACCCACCAGATATGCCAAGCCCAGGAATAAAGGAAGAAGATAGTCTACCTGAAGGGACTAAACCTGAACATGACCCGCTAGCACCACTCTGTGGGTAGATGTGGAATTGTAGTCTGATAGGTGATCACCATACACAACACCATTACTTCAGGGAAACAACTTACAGAAATATAAACAGAATGTTGAACAGCACAAAGGCACAGAGAAATATATGTGAAATGATGGATACAATGAAAACCCCAGGGGAAAATCTGAATATAGCAGACATATGTAAACAACCTAAAGATGAATTTAGGCTAACAGTGATTAACACACTCATGGGAATCCAGAAAATAGCATATTATATTCAAAATGCTGATCAAAAAAGGAATTTCAACAAGGATACCATACCCTGAGATATTATCATTCAGAACTGAAGGAATGACAAAAAAACACTTTTCTGATAAGCAAAAGTTAAAGGAATTTACCACCATAAAATCAGCTTTGCAAAAAATATTAAAGGATGCTATATAAAGCACAAAGAAACCTCACATACAAACAGCAAGAAAGTAAATATAAAAAGTGGGAATGAAGATGAAGAGAAGAGAAAAAAAATATGGATAGATAGAATGAGTACAAGATTAAACTGCTTTCAAATTAAAATAGAAAATAAATATTAAATTGTTAATGCTAACTGCATGGTTACCAAAAAATGCATTACCAGGGAAAGCAAGGAAGAAAACAAAAAGGGAAACAATGAAATCATAGCTGCACTCATCCAACCTAATAAGAGAAAGAGAACAACAAAGTCATTGTCTAGAGCAACATACAGAAGACAAATTACAAAATGACAATAAGCAGCTACATAACAATAATCACTGTAAACATTATGGGTTAAGTTCACCAGTCCAACAACACAGAGTGACTGAATGTATTTAAAAGCATAAAACAAACTTTTGCTGTATTCAGGAAACCCAGTATCTTTCAAAACATAAAAAGTTCAAAGTCAATGGTTGGAAGAAAACCCTATAGACAAATGGCTACCACAAGAGAGCAGGAACAACTATACTCACATTGGATAAAACAGACTTCCATCTAAAGAACTTAACAAAAGACAGAAATGGACATTATATAATGATTAAAAGGTCAATTCAGCATATAGGCACCAAATAAAGGAGCATCAAAACATATTAAGCAGGTATTATTGAATATGATGAGACACGGACAGCAATACAATAATAGTAGGAGACTTCAAAACCCCACTTGTAACAATGGATAGATCAATTGGGCAGAAAATTAACAGGGAAATAGCTACTTTAAAAGACCATCTGTAACAGATAGCTCTAATAGATACATATTGAACATTTTACCCAACAACTGCAGATTTCACTTTCTTCTTAAGTGCTCATGGAACATTCTCAAGGATAGGTCATATGCTGTGACACAAAACATCTCTCGACAAGTTTACAAAGACCGAAATCATATAAAGTATTTTCTCTAACCACAATGGATTAAAACTAGAAATCAACGACAAAAAGAAACCTGGAAGACCCCAAATTAATTGAAAAGTAAATAACAAGCTTCTGAATGACTCTTGGGTAAAAGAGGAAATCAAAGAAGAACTTAAAAAATACTTAGAGACAAATGAATATGAAGACCTGAGCAAATAGAATTCACGAGATTTAGCAAAAGCAGTAATAAGAGGAAAGTTCATCTCAATCCAGGCCCAACTCACGAAATTAGAAAAATGGCACATAGACATCATGACTCTACATTAAAAACAATTAGAGACAGAAGAACAATTAAAACCAACATTCATCAGAAGAAAGGAAATATTCAAAATTCAAGCAGAAACAAATGACATAGAAAACAAAAAGACAAGTCAGAATCCAGAATGAAGCCAAAAGCTGGTTCTTTGAAAAAATAAACAAAATTGACAAACCACTGGCTACACTCACAAATGAAAAAAGAGACAACTCTCATAACCAGAATCAGAAATGAAAGGGGAGAGGGTACCGAAAATGCCATAGAAATTCAAACCTTCATAAGCAACTACTATGAGGAGCTCTATGCCAAAAAATTGAACAATCTTGATGACATGGACAGATTTTTAGAAAAGTACGGTCTACTAAGACTGAGCCTGGAAGAACTGAAAAACCTGAACCGAACAATCAAAAACAAAGAAATTGAGGATATAATCAAAGGTCTCCCCAAAAATAAAAGCCCGAGAAAAGATAGTTTCTCTAATGAGTTCTGCAAAACCTTCAGAGAAGAATTAACACCTATTCTTCTCAAACTCTTCCAAAATATTGAAGAACAGGGAACACTCCCAAACAATTTTTGAGTCTAACATCACCTTAATACCAAAAGCTGATACAGATGTCACCAAGAAAGAAAATTGCAGACAAATATTCTAATGAACAAAGATGCAAAAATTCTCAATAAAATATTTGCAAACCAAATTCAACAATGCATTAAAAAGATCATTCATCATGATCAAGTGGAATTTATTCCAGGAATGCAATAATGGTTCAACATATATAAATCTATTAATGTATTACACTCTATGAATAGGAGTAAAGCAAAAAACTGCATGATCATATCAACAGATGCAGATAAAGTTTTTGACAAGATCCAACACCGATTTATGATTAAAAACCCTCCTCCATACAATGGAAACAGAAGGTACATGCCTTAGCCTAATAAAGGCCATAGATGAAAAACTCACAGCCAGCACCACAGTCAATGGTGAAAAATTTAAAGTATTTCCTCTAAGGTCAGGAATAATGCAAGGCTGTCCACTCTCACCACTGCTATTTAACATCATGCTGGAGGTCTTAGCCAGATCTGTTGGAAAGGAGAACGCAAAACTACCATTATTTGCAGATGGCATTATTATATACATTGAAAACCCTAAAAAAATCTGTCAATAAAATTCTAGAGCTTATTAGTGAATACGGTAAAGTGACAGACTACAAAATCAATGCACAAAAATCTTTTGTGTTTTTATATACAAACAAGACACTAGAAGAAAAAGAAATCACAAAAATTACACCATTTGAAATAGAAGTTAAAAAAAATGAAATACCTGGGCATATACTTAACAAAGGAAGTAAAAGACCTGTGCAATGAAAATTACAAACCCTCTTTAAAAGAAATAGAGGAGGAAACACATAGATGGAAAGATATCTCTTGCTAACAGCTGGGAAGAATCAAAATTATTAGAATGATCACCTTACCCAAAACAAAATACACATTTTATGCAACCTCCATCAAAATCCCATGGGCTTATTTCCAGAAAATATTTTTAAAAATCTTAAAATTTGTATGGAACAACAAAAGACCCCAAATAGCCAATGCAGCTAGAAAAAAAAAAATCTGGAGGACTTATACTCTCAGCCATTGAGCTATATTATAAAATGGTAGTGATCAAAACAGTATGGTACTGGAATAATAACAGAGACACAGATCAGTGGAATAGAACTGAATCACCACAAAATGACCCAGTCCCTTGTAGTCTATTAATCTATGACAAAGGAGTCAAAACATACTTTGGAGAAAGGAAAGTCTCTTCAACAAACAGTGTTGGGAAAACTGGACAGCCACAGCAAAAAAATAAAATTAGACCACTCTCCAACACCAGTCACAAAAATGAACTCAAAGTGGACTACAGACGGATGAAAGATTGGAAATTATAAAATTCTTGGAAGACAACATAAGAAAGACTTTTCCTTACATCAGTCATTGAGAGGTCTTTGGGGACTCAACTTTAGCATTATGGGACACAAATAGAATAAAGACTATATCAAACTGAAAGTCTTGTATATCTAAAATATATGAAGAACTCATGAAACTCAATAACAGAAAAACAGTCATCCAATCCAAAAATGGGAAGAGGAATTGGAGAGACACTTTTCTGAAGAGGATGCACAGATGATCACCAAGCACCTGAAAAGATGTTCCTTCTTGCTGGCTATCAGGGAAATGCAAATCAATACAACAATGAGATATCACCTTGCACCTGAGAGACTGGCTATTATCCAGAAGTCTGGAAACAACAAATTTTGGCCAGGATGTGGAGTAAAGGGAATACTTTTACACTGTTGGTGGGAGTACAAATTCATGCAACCCCTATGGAAAACTGTTTGGAGATCCCTCAAAAAGTTGAAGATGAAAATCTCACATGATCCCAACATTCCACTTCCGGGTATTTACCCAAAAGATACAAAAGCACCCATCTGCAGAGATGTATGCATCCCCATGTTTATTGCAGCCCTATTCAAAAGACCTAAGAACTGGAAATTACCTAAGTGCCCAACATCAGATGAATGGATAAAGATGCAGTATTTGTATACAATGGAAAACTACACAGCCTTTAGAAGAGTTGAAATTCTGTCATTTGAATCAACATGAGTGGATCTAGAGGGGATTATATAATTGAAATAAATCAAAAGGAAAAAATAGATACCAGATGACTTCACCCATTGGGAGAACGCAAATAGACAAAACAAAGGAACAGATGAACCAAAACCAACCTTTGGACACTTTCAATAGAACCTTTCTTTGAGAGGGTATATAGATTTCTAAGTGTCAGAGTGGTTTCAGATGTCCAACCACAACTCTCTCATTACTAGTTCTCTGGCTCTTATTAAACAACCCAGGAAGAAAAAGACCTACTCATGTACTCCAGTTGTCTGGTAGAAACGGAATCTACTTTACAAATTCTAGTCTCCATCTATCCGCTTGCCCTTCTAATATGATTGTCAAAGGATGAAATTGATAGTCGAATTGATGTTAGAAAGAGGGGACAATTAAAATTATCTAAAGACATCATCTTCAAGAACTACCTCTCAGTCACATGCACAACCCACAAACATAGCACTAATGAGGTATCACGTTACCAGTCCAGGAGGCCTTAACTTGTCAGGACTCACCTATTTCGGGGAGATGGATTGAACAAAAGGGGTATCTTCCTAGATTACCATATTCCTTGTCATTAATCTCTGCCCTAATAGTGATGACAATAGATCTAACTTTGCCAACTCCAATTAATTTATCTGTCAATAAATATTTACTAAGCACAAAGTAGGCTCCTCTTTGTCTCTCTGTACCATACAATTTTTCAGATTCAACTTCAAATTCATTAATTCTTTATTCAGCTATGTCTTAATTAGTACTTTAAGCTATTCATTATTTTGTATTACCTTTTTTTGCCCAGAAATTGCATTTATTTATTTATTTACTTATTTTTCTTTTCCTGGTCTCTGGGTCTGGTCCTTGGGCTTTACATAGCTTGCACCTTAGCCACTGAGTCCATGGGTGCAGCATCATTTCTTATTTTTAACCTCAAATATTATATTTCTATTCTGAAGATTCTATTCTCTCTTTGAAAAACTGCCTCCTTCTTGCTCTTTACATTGATAGTCAAATGCTAAATTTCCTTTCATTTCTTTAAATATTTATGCAAGTTTATCTTATGCATAGTGTCTGATAATTACAAAATCTGGTCTTTGTGGTCTTATTTTGGTCTTTGTGAATTGAGGGAAGAAACTCTGAGTCATGGTGCCTTGTTTTCTTGAAAGGGTTTTATTTATTTTTAAATTATTTGTTTGCATGTATTGAATTTTACATAGGGCATTACTAGAGCCTTCATTTGAGGTATGTTCTCCAGAGTGACTTAGAGACCCAACTCTCAATTTTAGTTTGGTATTTGGTGGTTCATACATGTAATGTAAAAGTTGGCCCCAAATTCATGAGGGGACCAGTTTGTGGCTATAAATTCCCAGAGAAGACATAATTTTCTCTTTATTTAGAGTTAACAAATGTTTTCTTTCTGTTTTTCTTTGTAGGGCAAGTTCCCCCAAACCCCTCACTCACTTGTGTTTTCTCTGAGTTCCAGTCTTTGGGAGACACAGATTTAGGCAGCTCTGATGTGACTCCCCAACTTGTGCTGACCTGAAGCCTTGTCTTTGTTCACAGATCAGCCTTTGAAAACTGAAGCTCTAATTTATCTGGACTATGCAGATATCCCAGTGCAAACTCTGGTCTATTGTCTACTCACCTTTCTGGATTATTCCTTTATTATTTTTAGCCTTAGGCATTTTCTTGCCATTTACCAGCTTAGATATGAATTAAACCTTATATTTACGTGTTATCAAACATTTTCAGGTATTTTGCATAAGAGGGGTTTTCCAAATGTTTTAGTTTAGTATATTACCAGAAAACAAATGTCTTCATTATCATTATATCTTTCTTCAGTTTTCCAGATTTTACATCTGTATATATGTGATCCACTTATACATTGTTAAGGGCAGTTAGCTCTCTGAGAGTACAACCTTCTAAAGAAATCAAGTTCCATTCTCCTCATGTCTAAATCTTTCCCATTCTTTTCACTCCCATTACTGAAGCTTATTAATTTAAATGAATATAAACAGAATATAGCAATGTCTTTCACTAGAAATATAAGTGCTAAATAAAATAGTTTATCTCGTGGATCAAAAAAATGAATGCATCTTGATACTACTTTTTTTCTTTTCCAGCTCTCCTTCTAGCCTAATAGTTCTAAAGGAACAATCACATATCTGGTAAATCAGAATAACCAAAACAGAAACCTCAGTACCTAAGAAATATTCCTATCATTTCAGCACACAACATCTACCTGTATGCTTCAATTTTTTTACTGGAGAGTTGCTGATACCACTGCAGATACCACGCTAAACACCAGGGATATGGAGAAAATGAGGCATACCCAACCCCCAAGACGGCGCTGAACATAGGTGGTGTGAAATACTAACACAGGCACAAAGAAAATCAATTCAAGTGGGTCCTTTCTTGTCATACTTTCACCAAGTTTAGCTTCCCAGGGCTCTTCTCTTTACTTCTTTCCTTTCCCCTCCCTAATATACAATCTCAATCTTTAAATACTAGGAGCAACCTTAACTCTCCCTGTGACTGAAAGATTAAATAAAGTATATGCAACAGCCAATGAAATTCAGCAAATCTTCCAATTTTGCTCTTTTGAAGAAAAATAGCTTTATCTTAAAGAAAGTTTTAATTTATATTCATTTAAAGTGGCTAGCTGACATAATTTGTACTTTTGAGAATGTCTGTTTAATATAATGCACTGTCCAATTTAAAATAAATGGTCCCTTATAGGAGATATGATTTGTTCTTAGATGAATCACTGATTTGTGACTCTCTGGGGTATGTCTTTTATATTCCCAAAAAGGAAAGACACCCCAAACTGTCTGCAGTGCCAGGGTTACTCCCTCTGAAAAGGATCTGAGGCAGCTGGGCCCCCTGGGTGTTAAATATAATGCTCGCCTGGGATAAAGGCACAGAGAATTGCTGATCTTTAAAGAAAGATCTGTCTCTACCCACTACTTTCTTTCTCTCTCTTCTACCACAGTGCAGTTCAGCGTCAGAAAGCTCAGAATTGAAAATTAAGGGGGGAAATGGGTTGTTTGTGTCATTAAAAAAAATCTACACCCAGACAGGACTCTTTTTAAATGTGTACTAGAGGAAAGTTTATCACTAAAACAAATGTAGCTTCTTGATGGTCATGGATACATTAGACTAGAAAAATAATGGAAAACCTATAGAAAAACAGGAAATATGTTTCCCCAATCTTTCTGTTATCATCAATTGAATGAAATGTAGTTCTGAGTGCCAAAAATAACTACATAAAATACTCATGTAGCACCAATTCTCAATTCTTACAGTCAGAACTTATGCCTTTATTTTCACTCTGATATTTCACCCATTGTTATCTGTATGGATTCACTGGTGATGACCTTCTGATCTACAACTTCTATATAGGTCTCTCACCTTCACAGAACATACCCTTTTAAGACATCTTAATGCTTTCCACATGAGTATTCAACCACCACACCAAATTCAGTGGAATCTAAACAAATCAATTTAAAAAGAAGTGATTGCTTATTAGAGACATGATTTATTCTTAAGTAAATCACTGATTCATGGCCCTTTTTTTCTTTCATCTTCTTTCAAAGTGGTCCTTTCCAAATTCACCATTTTACTTAAGGGCACTGGACCTCTCTTGAGCTCCCACTTGAGAAGATTTGAGGACATCTTTCACTTTAGTCTTTCATTCAGGTCCTATGACCAGTTCCTCACAAAAAGCATATCATTCTTTTTCTGAAATGCCCTTCAAGATACCCTTTTAGTCTCCACTCCCCTGTCCAGCATCTTGGCCCAAGTTCCCACCACCTCAAGTCTCAATATAAAATCCTTTTTTGTGGCGCTCCCTGGCTCCATCCATTCCCGTTCCTCTTTCAGTTCGTCAGACTGAGTTTAACTACAAGAACTACACTAAAGTGCTTCTACCATCTTGCTCCAATATTTGATCCTGCTTTCTCCATCATCACACTGACCCCTGCCTTTTTGTCATTTTGTTTTCTTTCCTGGAAATGTCATCCTTTCTGGGCATGTCAGTCCCCGACCCATTAATGTCTATCTACCCAAATCTAGCTCAACCTTCAAATCTACACAATCAAATTAAGCTAAAAATAAGTGTTATTTATTATGTATTTTTAAATGCAACAATTAATTAATTAACAGAATAGTTAGATAGTTATCTCCTGTCCCACATCACTCCAGCCTCAAACCAGTATATCTAAATACTGCAAAAGCATTCTCTCTCTCAGAGGCTAAGCAGAGTCATATTTTTATTTTATTATCAATGCAATTTTCTTATAAAGATGATTCGATTGTGTCTATTACTAACTTTTCCCGTTATTATAGAAATATCAGATACAACATAATGACCCTATTTTACAGAACATAATTATTGCAATTTTTCCTAGACTCAACCATATAAGAGAGAAAAGCAAGCTTCTATCTTCTGGACTCTGGCAGAGCATCACTGATCCTCTTATCTTCAGGATAAGAGACCCCACCACTTTGAGTATTCTGTGGTCTCCCACATTTTTTTTCATGGATTTGCAACATTATCTTTTGGTTTCATGGGGTGTTGACACTACACTTGCTTTATGGTGTGATAGAGCATGAATTGTGAGTGACTAAGAAACAGAATAACCTTTTTTCCCAAAAGACATCTCCTTAATTCTGTCATAAATTCCTCTGATGGACAGCTGCCATGAATATCCCTTAGGGTGAGCTGTGCAGTGAATTCAGCTTTCTTGGTTCCTGAGTTGGTGCTGGGAGTCTCTGTTTTGTGGTCCTAGAATCTCAACTGTAGCTATAAAGGTCTTCAGAAACATACCCAGGAAATCCAAACTCAAAAGAAGCTTTTTTTTTTATTTTGTCTATTAGAAATCATGGAGGAAACAGACTTAAAAATTATAAAATCTTTCTAGACTTGCTTTTGTATTTTATACAAAGTGGAAAAAAATAAAGAGGTAATACATTTATATGAGCTCAGCAGCTTATAATTTCATTTCAAACAAAACCTTTAACTCTGATAATTAAATACACCTGGAATAACTGACTGAATCAATTTAAAATTTCAGATGTGATAATTTTATGAGCACATCGTTTTAGGCAGATAAAAAATAAACCATTTATAAATTAGCAATCTGAATTTAGTGGTATAAAAACAGTAATAGTCAATTATCTTATATGTTTCTACTTAAACAATGAATAATTTTCAATCTTTTAGCTTTTGGAAAAAGAAATTTTGGAAACTATTTTGCTCTAAAGGAAAAGTATCTTCTTGGGGATTCAGTTATTTGCTGGTAAGGCCACGGATGTTGGCTGGACTCCATGCATAATCATATTTATCAAGTCAGGATCAAGGTTTGAATCAGTTGGCTGTTTTTATCCTGCTTCAGCCCTCACGATTTGACACAAAAGCTATGTTCTTCATTACTGCTCTATCTTCCACAAAAAAGGTAACCCTGTAACCATACTATTTCTAATAACTTTGTTGAAAATTTCCAGAACATGGTTGCTCAATACATGACATTTTCCTGGAGAAATCCCCACTGTATATGTTTCTGCTAGTGAAGACTGGGAAAGGAACCCTATTTTCTCTTTTTCTTGACCCTCATACAGCTCAGGGGTTGGTGAAGTCATCCCAGTCTCCCTCCCGGATTTTTCTATTTCCATCTCATTTACTCTCTCTCTCTCTCTTTATGCAAAGCATTTTTAATTCTGCCTCAGCTTCTCTGTCTCTGAACTTGGATCCTCACTGTTGAGGATATTTCACTAACAAAGGGCCCTCTTTATTACCAGGAAACACCCAAGCCCACAAGGCAGGGGGTTTTGAAATAATTTTAAATAGATTTGTTATCCTTATGAACCTTCCTTTATCATATCTATCATATGCTGCCAGTGGATTAAGAGGTCAGTTTAGATGTCCCAGCTTCTCCCAGGTGGCCACACCCATGTAAGCTGCATCCCGGTTGTCTTTTGGAGCTGGATCTTCTGCTGGGAAGGAAGCAGTAATGGATGGAACAAAGTCTGTGCATAAAAAAATAGGAGGAGTAGAGAGCAGAAAAAGAGAAGGAGGACTGCATTCAGGTTTTCAAAATACTTGAAAGTGACAGATAAAAATAAAGGACACTACTAATGTAATCATTGCATTAAAGGAAAGAAGCAAGGTGAGGCAAGTTGGAAAGCACAGGCTGTTCCTCACTGAAACCAGGCGACCCTGGCTGCCTGGTACCCCAGAGAGGCAGGAAAATCAACCCTGCTACCCCTGCCCCCTCCACCTTACATAATGCCCTATGAGCCTGATGTGGGGAATTCTGGACCAACCAACCCCAGGGAAACCTTTTCGGGGCCACTCTTCCACAACAGTTTTTTACACGTGTTGTCTCAGAGCAGCTTCTAGATGAAAAGTCAAAAGACTAAAAATGCAGACAACCAAAAGAAGTTTGTTCTGGTTGAGTTAGTTGTCACTTCGTTGGCTTTTGGAGATGGGTTACTCTTATTAATTCATATTCTGTTAGTATATGATCCTAAGCTGATGCTGTTTTGGAGGCATAGAACTTTCACTTTCAAGAATTATTTAACAGATACAATATTTCCACCTATTCCATTTGACCTCTGATCTTACTTTACTCTTTATCTTAAACCATGAAACAGGAGCTTTTTGTTGTTGCTTTATCTTTTTTAATTTTTTTTATTCCAAAGCTTCCTCAGAAGAGTTTTAAGTAAGTATATCAATTAAAACTAAATAAACAATGATAAACACGGTCCTACCTTAGGAAGCTCACACTAGATTGAAGGTACAGGCATATTCAAAGCAAATGAAAGCACTTAAAGCTTCACAGAAGAGGAATGCCTAAGAAAGAAGGAGAGGAAAAGCATGCCAGGCAGAGGGTACAATACCTGGAAATGTCTTGAGTCAGAAGAGTTTGAGTAATTTAAGGAACTGAGAGCAAACTGGTATTACTGGAGCCCAGAGATCCAGAGAAGGGCACCCCAATGCAATGACTAAGGGATATTGCTAAAAGAACCAGAGGAGGGTCACAATGAAAGAAAGGAGGGATGTCAGTCTACATTCTTCACCTGGATAACAACTGCACCTTTGCCTCCTTCCCAGGTATGGCACTAGGCTCCTTCATTTTTTTATAGAACATTAGGGTCTGTTATTGGTTAACTGGTTACTGATCAAATGCACTGGCCAATTGATTAGTTGGGCTCAGATGGCATTTAAGTTCAGTGCCAACTTTCTTAGAAATTCATATCCACTCCTTTATGTATCCAGACAAAGCTTCGAATTATCACATCCCTACCTAGCCACTTCATTTTCACTTAAAATGTTTCTTAGTTTTTAAATTGCTATCTGTCTATACATGGTATTATTCATTAGTTGATCGAATTCAAGAATATTACCATCAAAAAAATTGGAGGCAGGAACTTGGTTAGGGATGAAATCTCCATTTATAAAATAGCTTCAGTAGGACAATCTGGGACTCCTCATCATGGCCTAATTGGAAACTGCTTTCCAACAATGTAATACATCAGGTGTGCAAGGTCATCTATTTTAGAAAAGTGATTCAAGGTCAAAAGATAGTCAATACATTACATACTTGAACGGAAAAAAAATGTTTTACAAAGGCAATGTTGGGATGGAGTAGAAAGAGAAAAGAACAATTCTCCTTTTAAAATGTGGGAAATCACAACGAGACAATAGGAAATTGAAACACAAATCCACTTTCAAAATAATTATAGAAAAATTGAATCTAATCATGATATGTGGAGAAACAATGCCAAATCCCTGTAAATCTAATGCAGCTGCAGAAAGATTACAAGAGGTGATTCTGATGGTTACCAAGTTTCAGGCAAAATTATCAGGGCATATTTCTCCAAAGTAGATGATACACCCGACAGGGCCGTTATTCAGATTAATGAGAATGGATGTGCAGTGGTGTCAGAATTTTCCTGAGTTGGGTTTGGCTCCAAGTTCTCAAGAAGGATCCTGTAGGCAAGCTACATTTACAAGATGTAAATTGTGAGTAGTGGTTGGGCACAGTCCACATACATCCCAAAGACCCAGGTTCTTGTCCCAGGTCCAGCAGGAGAAAAAACGATGAACAGCTAAATAAATAAAAATGCTTCTTCCTCTTCTCTCTTCCTGCCTGTTTGCCTCTGCTCACCTTCAATCCTGCCTACACTTTTCCTTAAAAAAGAAAAAGTAAATTGTGTGTCAAATGAGGTGAAAGAGAGACAAATAATTAACATCTTATCCTAGTGGTGCTCATTTCAGTTGGCTGGGGAGCAGTAAAGGGCAAAAGAATTCTCTCAGACCTATATTGCCTCAGAGGGGAATTCATAACCTGGAAAATTTTTCAGGAATTTTCTTTACCCAAGCCCTGGTAAATAATTGACATAGAAAAGTCTTCATTTTGAAAATGAGTAGTGATCTAAAGATAACTTGAATAAGACCTAACTGAAAATGATGCAAATTGTAAGGGGGAGAGGGGAACTAAAGAACAAAATAAAAATAATAACAAAGAAAATTAACCCAGTAAAACTTTGCCACTGAGGAGGATTAGGATGGTGATGTGCATATTCGCAAGAATTAAAATCTTAAAGAGAAGAAAACACTCTGCAAAGCAACAGAACAAAATCAAGAAGTTGGGAAGAAAGAGAAAGGAAAAAGCCCCAGCTGGCCTGGTTAGGCCCTACTGTGCAAAGCTGCATGAGGCAGGAAGGGAGGGAAGCTGCACTAGACCAATCTTATCAGAAGTGACAACTTTTACATCCCAAGAACCCGGGTTCACTTCCCAGTGCCAGGATGTATAACAAGATGTACAACTAAATAAAATAAAGTGCTGCTTCCTCTTCTCTCTCCTGGCCTTCCTCTGCTCACCTTCATCCCTGCCTGTATTTTTCCTGAGCAGCTGTAGCTTATATAAATGTGATAGTATTGAAACTGATGCAGTTAATTCTAATCAAGGAAGTTTCTCAGCAATGTATGAAATAAAAGCAACAAAAAAGACAAACCATAATGCTTTCTTGAAAACAGCTGTAGCTTTTCAATTGATTAAAAAACAACTACATCAACTTTCACTACTACGTTGGATTGATTGTCACTGCCACCCCATCAGCTCAAAAAGTCAAATAAACCACAAAATGCTAGCTTTTCTTTAATCAACAGAGATTTGAGATCTCAGGACAAAAAGAAGAAAGAGGGCATGAACTCCAGCTCACCTAAGGCAGAACAAATCAAGAGGTTAAGAAGAATGAAGGCAAAGGTCAAATGTCAGCTAGAGTGGGAGTAAGGAATCCCCAGGAGCTAAATATGAACAGAGCTCACACTTCCTCACAAGTTAGTCTCCAAAAACCACCAGTGGACTCCCTCTTCCTGTCCCCCCACCCCCACTACTCTCCACCTCCCTCTTATTCATTCTCTCCTCCTTCCTCCCCCACCCTTTTTCTTCTCTCTGCCTCTCTCTTTCTCTCTCCACCACTGAGGATGAGGGGTGCTAGGGACTGTGCTCTAAGAGTAGAGGGTTCCAATGGACAGTGGTAGAAGATTACTAGAAATAAGGCAGCAATTGTGGAGTGTCATACACTTGAACAAAGTGTGAGCCTGCACTCTTAAAACATGTTCAGTGTTTTAAACCAATATTACCTCAACTAAAACAAAAATAATAGTGAGTAACAATGGGGACAAGGTTATGAGCAGAGGCAATAAAGCAATGAAGAAAACATAACCATGAGGGGCAGGGCAGAAGGTGGAGAGAGCTTCCCGTGGTGGTGCAGTCTGGAAGTCTAGAGTGCTACACAGGCAGCACATGAAGGCCTACCTGAGACTCTTCTACCTGCTTTATGGTGAAAACCCCTTGTAGCTGAGGTGGGGAAGGGAAATAAAGAATGAACTCTTTTACTGGAAAGGAAGGAGTGCTAGTACTATGAATAAAGCTGGCATAAACATTTAGAAGCAAGGTTTGCAAATGTTCATGGGAGTTGAAGCATATGTAAGGGTGTGTTTAGCTTTTTAAGAAATTGCTATTTTCCAAAGTTGGGTGAACCATCTTCTCCCCACCACAATGAATGAGAGTTCCAGTTGATGGACACCTTCTGTGCTGCTGGATATTGTCAGTGCTTTGTTATTTCAATTTTAGTATTCTAATAGGTTTGCACTGGTATCTAATTGTGTTTTTAATCTTTCATACTCTAATAACTAACCAATTTTGTTATCTTTTTATGTGCTTATTTTCTCTTTAAATTTATTCCTGGGTAAAATAACTGTTCACAGCTTTGCTTTATTTTTTTGTTTTTGTAGTCGTTTGAAAGCCTTTATGTATTGTGGATAAAAGTTCTTTATCAGATATGTGTTTTACAAATATTTTTCTCAATCTGTGGCTTGTGTTTTTATTATCTTAGTAGTGACTTTCAAAGAGCAAAAGTTTTGAAATTTTGTTGAAATCCAACTTATCCTTTTTACTTTTTAATGGATTATGCTTCTGTGTTTGTCTCTAGAAATCTGTGCCTAACTCCAGTTCATGAATATTGTCTACTATTTTTTTCTAGAGACTATAGTTTTAGGTTTTGAGTTTAATTATATTATTATTATGTTACTGTACCTGGTATAATCAATGTGATCAATTGTGTGTTCATTTTTTTTTACATATTGATGTTTAATTTTTTCAGCATCATTTGCTGAAAAGACTTTTTTTTCTCCATTGAATTGCCTTTCCATTGTTGTCTGATGTTAAACTATTCATGAGCATAGAAAAAGGAGAATTTTCAATCCCAAATTCATTTTATGAAGCTATCATAACACTGAGAGCATTTCAACAAATTATAACCAATAAAACATCTCACAGAACAATTTACTTACTACATTGATGCAAGATTCCTACAAAAAAATCTTTGTATGGGGTTATTTCAGATATGCAAAGACAGCTTGATACTAGGATACCTAAAAATATAATTCAATATATTAACTTATCAAAATAGAAAAATTACCACCAAAATAAAACATTCCAATTTACTTTAAAACATAGTACTATTTATGTTCACTTTTTTGCCATATTACCTAATTATTTTTTAAAACTGTAAAAAAATTAAAACTTTTATACTAATCATATTTCCAGGATTATTATTAGTAATGCTACCTTCAGACTACTGTATATTTGGTGTGGTATAAGGAAAATGAGTAGTTATATTGGTGTTACTAAGAACAGAGATTTTGGTGTAAAAAAGGAGGTATGAATGTAAGGTCAATGGTCTCTGGAATTAAGTAAAAACCCTATAGCTCTGACTTTTATTTAGAAGTGTTAGTATGAATCTATGAGGTATTTTATCTTTAATAAATGTTCACATTTCTATTCACTGAAAAGACTTAGAAATAATAACCAAGCAGTAAACACCCACAGTAAATGTCAGCTTCAGATCTGGGATGGGAAATGTAAAGAAATGAACTTAGAACAATTTGTTATAACAGAAAGCAATAAAGTTATTAAACATGACTAAATCTGTAGCTAAAGGACTCAGGAGCAAACTTGAATTAATATCCACTAAGCAGATAATGGCAAATGCATGCACCAATTAGGATAGTAACTTCAATGTATTTGGAGCACATGTATGTGTTCATAACAATGATAAGTTCACAATATTACTCTAAGAAGCATTGGTTATCATTGGCATATGCTAGTAAATCACTTCATAGCTTTAAAACTTATCAGTAAAGGGGAGGAATCAAGCACCTTGTACCTCAGGAAACTCAAGCAGTTGTTGAGAGAAAGTTTCTCTTTAGCAGGAAGTATAAACTAAGAAGTATAAACAAATTATCACACTTTATAATGCCTTTTGAGTGAATGGATCTAGGAAGTTATCATCAGCATTGCTGATATCCTCCCAAAAAAGAATATCAGACAGCACATACCTCCTGCAGCAGTGCCTAACACAAAGTATGAAGTAGCTCTGACAAAATTAATATGAGTAAATAAACCTGTGTCTGATCAACCACAAAATTTAGCTATCACAGTACAAAGAAGCACACTCAACAGCACTATGGGGATGCAAACAACAAAACATAGACCATGGGAAAACCTACCAGCATGATTGCTTCAACAAAATGTTCACAGGATAAAAGGATGGAAGTGGAACCATAGATTAAAGGAAATACAAATGCAATGATTACACCTATTTTGGATCCTGATTGTAACAAATTCCTATCAGTCAAAGAAATGTATGGATCCTGGATTTTTGATGGTAAAGAATATTATTTTTAATTTTATTATTGAATGATGATTATTGCTACTTTTAAATTTTTGGTAGGATAATGGTGCTGTGATTATATTTATAAAAAAGAAAGCATATCATTTGATGTGGAAATCTATACAGAGAGAATAATATATCTAGGATTTGTAACAAATTAATTTGAAGGAGTTAAATGATTTTAAAGGATTGAAATGAAATTGCATTGTCTATGAGTTGATCACTATTGAAGCAAAGTGATGGGTACATGGACTTAATTAAACTAGTCCAATTTTTATATATTTGAGATAATTAGTTTTAAACAATTCATTTAAACGTGTACGACAAAAAAAGATAAAAATATGAGCATTAATAGTTGCTGAGAAAATGTTTGACAAAATATTTGGCTAAACTTAGTATAAATTTTTGACTTTTAAAATACTATGTTAGAGTATTTAATTAATACTTTATTAAAATATGCATTTATGTATATGCAAACTTAAAAATCAAACTTTATATTTACTAAACAGACAATAAACATCTCATTAAGGGAGCAAGACAAAAATGCTTCTGTCATCACTATTTGTTAATATTTCTGTGAAAAAAATAAGCAGTATAATTGGATAAGAAAAAAAACTTAAAATATCACAGTTGGAAAAGAAAAGATAAAATGATTCAATGAAACACTTGAATATAATATCACATGTAAATATGTTATAATAGAAATATACTGGTGCCTCTGAGAAATGCACACAGAAATATTTTTTGATTAAAAGTATTTGCAACTAGTGAGAGAAAATGGATTATTCAATAAGTGCTGGTAAAATAATCACAAAGTTTAATTAAAAATATAGTGGCATTTCTACCTCATATGTTTTACCAAACTAATTCCAAATGAATGAAACCTTAAGTATGTGGATGAAACCAGAAAAATGGGAGAGTTAGTTAATAAACTAGACACTGCAGTGAAGAAAACATTTTCAAATATGATACAAAGTCCAGAATCTATAAAATTAAAAGTGATATATTCAGTTATATGAAAATTAAAAATTTCTACAAGAGGAACAAAACAAAATCAAAAGAGAAATGATAAACTGGGAAAACACCTTCCATCAACATTTAAGTAAAACAAATTCCCTTATTTCATGCAAGATTACTATAATTCAATAGGAAATAGAATAGCAATGTTCAGTGAGCAAATTATAGCTATAGAAAAAAAAGCAAAAACAAGTCTTAAAAGTGTGAGAAGTACAGTCTCACTCATGAAAAGGGAAATTTAAAATACCAGTTTTTCCTTATCTGATTGGTAGATATTTAGAAGTTTAATAGATGATTGTGCTAATGAGTCTCTAGTGGAAGTATAGTTACGTTGCTTGCGAGAGTTCAAATTGATTCAATTCATGCGGGGCAACTTATAACATTAACAATACAAAAAAAATAATGCATTAATTCCACTTCTGGAGATTTAATCTCCATATATCTTGCAAATATACATCTACAAAATATGACATGCACTAGGCAATCATTGTGTTATTTAAATAGCCAAAGTTTGGAAACAGTCCAGACATTCATCAGTAAAAATCTAGTTAAATAAGCCAGGGAATATCACAATCACATACAGTGGTATACTATGCAGCCACTTGAAAAATAAGGCAGGTCTACTGACATGTATATATGCTTGTACAGACACCCCAAACCGCAAGGCAAGGGCACACAGTAGATTAGTAATAGTTGCCTCTGAGGTAGAAAATTGGGTGCTCGGTGTTCAGGATTAGGAAGGAGACATACTCATAGTAAACGACCTGTACCTTTAGAACTTTTAATTATATACATTACATTATCTATTATAAGATATTAAACACAATACTTTAAAATATAATTGAAGAGATTGGAATGAGATAGGCACACATATGATTTATCTCTCCCCTCCCACACACATCCCAACATGCACATGCATTTGAGGCTGGTCTTGGTAACCAGTGATCAGAATAATGACATAAAGTCCCAGAATGTTCAGGAGGTGCCTTCTGAATCACATAAGAGAGGTAGCAATCCATGGAATGTTATTTAATATATTTATAGATAAATTTTTGCCAACATATCCTCTACATATAAAGAAGTATAAAAAAGTGTAAGCTTGACACATTTTTGCAAAGTGAATACACCAGAGTCACTTGTACCCAGATTAGAAGAGAATTTCCAGCACCCCAAATGTGCCCCACATGCTTCTTTCCCATCATTTACCAACCATCCCCAAGGGTAAATGCCATCTTAACTACTATAAGTAAGTTTGACTTTTGAATGATGTATAAATGAAATATTATAGGGTGGTGAGGGCTTTTTTTTATTGCTGGTGGTGGTGGTGGTGAACTCAATTTATGTTTGTGAGATTCGCCCATGCTGTTGTATAGTGTGCTACCACCCTTGTGCAGAGTTCTAATGTTTGACTGCGCCATACTGTATTTAACCAAACTGATGTACACTGAGATTGTTTCTAGTTTTGAGCTCTCATAAATAGTCCTGCTCTGAATGTCCTTGTACTCATCCAGGTGAATATACATGCACATTTCTACTGGTTGATACGTAGGAATGGAAGTTACTAGGACAGGATTTGTAAACAGTTTTAGTACACATTACTAAGCAGTTTTGCAAAATAGTTGGACATACCTTCTTTCTTATTTTGTATGCTTAACCTCATATTTGAGCATTCTGATGGATAAGTAAAACTTCAGCAATTTTGAATTTTTAAAACTTTATATCTATGTGTATATAGGGAGAATGAGACTTCAGTTATGTCCATTGAAACTATGGGTAAATGCTACTTTGGATAACTCTTAAGTTACCTAATAAGTAATTACTTTAGATCTCCTCTCTTGTGCATGGCCCACACTTGTTTTTTAAAATCTCACAACTGACAATCTATGAAGGAGAGAAGATGTATGACTAGTAGGTTGGCAAATAAAATTAGGTAACAAACAGAATGTATTAACCTTATCCATCTCAGTTTCAACTTCTGCCTCTAAGATGTCTTGTAGTCCTGGATACAAATTAAATGAAGTCTCTGAACTTGAGAAGGATTAAATGCAAGTAGCACTGTCCTGCTTCTCTGTTAATCTGCTTTAGGACAATAGAAGTGATAGAAGAGAGTGTCTCTTTGTGTAGATGGCTTCATTTAAATAACTCTTCATTAAGAGTAACTTGGACTGAGACTAGAGCCACTCCTCATTACAGAGTGTCCTAGGCATGATCTGTGCTCACCATTAGGGTAAATTTACACAAAATTGATTAACACTTCTCTTACATGTTATTGAATTTGATGTATGAGTTTTAAATCATATAGCTCATGACACTTAGTCAACAAAACACTAAAATATCTCATAATAATTTGAGTGATGTTGCTGAAGTTTCCTAAATTATTGAGACTGTAAACCAATTTATTAAATTTAGTGAAAAAGATTCCATATTAAGCAAGATGACTCTTTTTCTATGCAAAGCCTTCCTATGAAAGATTAAATAACTTTCTCATCATTCTTTCAATGTCTAAGAAAAATATCTTGGGTTGTCAGGTAGATGATATTTAACTTCACACTATACCAAAATTAAAAACAGTCTATAAGAAGAAGAATAAAGAGACTGAGGAAAAAGGGTTTAAAAAAATAAATGGTACATTCATATTCATGTATGTGTGTGTTTAGACTCCCAACTAGACTGTAAGTGATCACACAATGATTGGTTTCTTCATCCTCTTCATACAGTCCAACTCAGCGTGCAGAATGATGGTATTAAACTATGAAGTACATGAGATGTGCAGCCTGAAAAAGGAATACTAACAGTTGGAAAAACTGTGAACAGAAAGTGGTCTACATTAAGCTATATCCTGCAGCTATTTATGCCATTATAACTTTTCCAACATACCTTCATCTTTACAAACATCTTAATATTTTCAAGAGTGTAGGAGCTATTCTCTCAGAAAAAGAACACATTTAATACTTACTACGTCCACAAATTGCACAAGTCACTCTTTTCATAAAGAAGAATGCAGGTTGATCCTGCTTAAAGAGGTACACTATATAAATTGTATTATATGTAGAATATAACTGCATATTTAAAAACCTAATAAAACAGAACAGAAGTGATTTATTGCTATGATTCTAACAGTTTTATTTTTATTTAAAAATATTAACCATTTCTAAACTCATTAGTAATTAAATCAATGCTTGGGACTAATTTATAGAAAACATTCACTAGTAGCTGAGGAATTAAATAATTACACTGAGAGAAAAAATAAGACATTGAATACTTCGGTAATTTGTGGAACCCAAGTTTTCAGAAGATAATCTGGAATTGATAAAAATGACAAAATGAATTAGGTAAAAATCAGAAGTGAAACTATTACTTAGGAAGCTACCTTTGTAAAAATATGGCATAATAACAAATAGAAAATCTGAAGTTATTTCTATTAAAGAAATATATTTTAATCAAAACTTTTAATTCTCTTCTGCTTCCGAATATGCTAGATTAATTGGTACAGGAAATTCCCACTTACTATGAAAGAGTGGACAAAGCATATAAAATTGTTTCAGACTTTGCAAAGCAGGTAGTACAGATTCTGATACCTGAAAGAAAAGATATAATGTGGTTGATATGATCACCCTGGAGGTACTTTCTAGACTGTGGTGCAGGAAGGGAAAACACAGCAGAACATAATGCTCAATGAGTTGAGAAGACAAAGATTTGAGTTGGAAAGTTTGAGGCAGTTCGAATATATGAAGTAGAATATTGGAAAGGAGGGAAATACCCAAAGAAAACTCCAGAAATCACAATAGTGGGTCCCCTTGAAAGTTGCTTAATGCACAACATAAAATTTCATGTGACTGAGTACAAGACTGCCAAAATGCTGTAAACTGAACAATTCCCAATTAAGATTGGGAATTATTCAAGGTCTGACACGCCAAAGTGAAGAGATCTTATTAAACACTCAGGGTATTTGCACTTCAGAAAAATCACCTACTATTAGTAAAGTGAAAATAATCCCAGAGTGAAGGCCAAAATGCTGTAACAAACCTCAAAAAGATCAAGCTGCATCACAAGTAAATCAACTGCTTGCTAAAATAAAAATCAATAATCTTTAAAGAGAGATGACAAATGCAGAATTTAATAAAATAGATTAACTAGGCAGAAAATTAAATAAGAAATAAAGGACCTAAATGAAGTAATATAACATATGAACCTAATGGGCTTATACAGAGCTTCTGACTCCAATGAAAAAGAGTATATCTTCTTCTCAAGTTGATATGAAACATTCTGAAGGTTAGACAACGTCCTAGGGCATAAACAAGTCTATTACATTTAACAAGATTGAAATGATAGGTCCTTCTCAACCACAAGGGTGTGAAATTAGAAGAGAACCAGAGAAACAAAACTGAAAGAAGTACAAAGGTATAGAGATTAAACAATGTAGTTTTGAACAATTTCTGGTTTGGTGACAAAACTAAAAATTATCTGAAAACAAGCAGAACTGAAGAGGTAAGTTACCAGAACATTCAGGGTATGGCAAAGGCAATCTAAGAGGAAAATTTATAGAAATACAAGTACAAACCAAAAATCCAAGAGATATTTCAAACAGAACAGCTAATCACATGCTTAAAGGAACTAGAAAAAGAATGACAACAAAAATAAGCAGAAGAAAAGAAACTATAAAATTAGAAGGACTTAATTGAAAAGAATAAGACCATTTAAAAGATCAACATAAAAAACAGCTGGTTCTTTGAAAAAATAAACACAACTGATCAACTTCTTGATGGGGACTTGATAGGATGCACTTCATGTGGCTCCCCACAGACACTGAAAAAAAAAAACCTATTTTCCTGAGACAAATACAAAGAAATGACTGGCACTTCAGCTGGAGACAGAACACTGATGACTAATGGTGGGTGAGGCACCCAGTGCGGTTTTTAGCTAAGCTGCTGATTTGGTCTTGGGATGGAGCTTGGGAGTCTCTGGATGTGTGGTAGGGCAGAGGCTCACGATTTCGGGACCAGCTGCAGAGGAAGCAAGAGGTGGGCCCAGTGAGACTGAGATGCAGAACGATGGAGGGCCAACTTGGAAGGGGGTGAAAGAAGAACCAGTGCACTGGGAGCTAAGCTTGAGCCCCAGCAATGAAATTGTGCTGGGAACAGCCATAACTGGAAATCAGGCCCCAAAATTCCAAGCTCAAACTTCTCCCACAACCATTTCACGCCAGAGCCTGGTTTCCACAGAGTGAATATCTGGCCCACCACATATCTGCTCAACGAGAATCCCACCCATCAGATACCCCACTCCCTGGATTACAGTGAGAGGGCAGTCCCAAACCTCAGTGCTATCCACAAGCGCCACCTTGTGAATAGAGGTGAAACTGCAGCCTGATTGTCAATCCTGGACAAGTCAAACCTGTGCAATGCCAGGGAAACTGAACCCTCAGATATATAAACAGAATGCCGAATAGAGCAAAAGCACAGAGAAATATATGTGAAATAATGGATTCAATCAAAAGCCCAGAGGAAAATCTGAATACAGCAGATGTATGTAAACTACCTAAAGAGGAATTTAGGGTAACAGTGATTAACGCACTCATGGGAATCCAGAAATCAATAGAGGCAGTCAACAAGGATGTCGGGAAGCAAAGAGAATGATTAAAATAAGACATCAGACAGGTAAGAGACACAATGGCTGAATTAAAAAACTCAATAGAGGATCTCAACATAGCATAGATGAAGCTTCCAATAGAATCAACAATCTGGAAGATAGGACAGAGGAACTCAATGAAGCAAACCAGCAAAGAGATAAAAAAAATTCAAAGAATTGAAGACAGCACCTGAGACTTGTGGGATCACATAAAAAGGAACACCATTCAGATCACAGGGGCCCAGAGGAAGAGAGACAAAAGGGGGCAGAAACCATATTTGAAGAAATAATAGATGAAAACTTCCCCAATCTGAAGAATGAAGCAAACCTCCATATCCAGGAAGCTCAAAAATTTCCTAATAAAAGAAACCTAAACAGAAATATACCTAGTCACATTGCCATGAAAATGTCAAAAATACAAGATAAAGAAAGAATATTAAAAGCAGCCAGAGGAACAGATAGGTCTAATAGACATATACCGATCATTTCACCCCACAACTATAGATTTCACTTTCTAATCAAATACTCATGGAACATTCTCAAGGATAGATCATATTCTGGGACACGAAACATCTCTCAACAAATTTACAAAGATTCAAGTCATACCAAGCATCTTCACTGACAACAACAGCCAGTTTTAACTGGAAATCAACCACAAAAAGAAAGCTGTAAGGCCCCAAATCAATTAGAAAGTCAACATTATGCTCCTGAAGGACTCTGGTGTAAAAGAGGAAATCAAACAGGAACTTAAAAACTACTTAGCGACAAATGAGAATGAGGACACGGGCTATCAGAATCTACGGGATGCAGCAAAAGCATTACTAAGGGGAAAGTTCATAGCAATTCAAGCCTATCTCAAATAAGAAAAATCACAAACAACATAGCCCAACATTTAAAACAATTAGAGAAATAAGAACAATTAAAGCCAAAAATCATCATCAGAAGAAAAATAATCAGTATTTGAACAAAAATAAATGAAATAGAAAAAAGATAATCTAGATGATTAATGAAACCAAAAGTTGGTTCTTTGAAAAAATAAAATTTACAAGCCATTGGCTAGACTCACAAAGAAAAAAATGGAGAAAACTCTCAGAACTAGAATTATAAATGAAAGGGGAGAAGTTACAACAGATACCACAGAAATTCAAAACATCAAAAGGACTACTAGGAACAGCTCTACACCACCACAATGGACAACCTTGAGGACATGGACAGATTTCTAAAAAGTATAGTCTACCAAGATTGAACCCACAAGAATTGGAAAACCTGAACAGAACAATCACAAGCAAAGAAATTGAAGAAGTAATCAAGGGCCTCCCCAAATATATAAGCTGGCTATCAGGGAAATGCAAATTCAAACAACAATGAGATATCGCCTTACACCTGAAAGACTGGCTATTATCCAAAAGTCTGGAAACAACAAATGCTGAGGATGTGGGGAAAAGGGAACAATTTTGCACTGTTGGTGGCAGTGCAAAGTGGTACAACCCCTATGGAAAACAACTTGGAAATTCCTGAAAAAACAGAAGATGGATATCCCATATGATCCTATCATTCCTCTCTGGGCATCTACCTAAAAGATACAAAAACACCAATCCACAGAGACATATGCATCTACGTGTTTACTGTGGCCCTGTTTACCATAGCTAAGAATTGGAAATTACCTATGTGCCCAACGTCAGATGAATGGATAACGAAGATGTGGTACATACATACAATGGAATACTACACAACCCTTAGAAGAGATGAAACGCTGTCATTTGAGTCAACATGGATGGAACTAGAGGGGATTATGCTAAGTGAAACAAATCAAAAGAAGAAAGATAGGTACCAGATGACCTCACTCATAGGTGGAATGTGAAAAGAAAAAATAAAGGACAGATGAAACATAACCAACCTTGAAACATTTGCAACAGAACTGAGGTTACCAAAAGGGAATGGGGCGGGCGGGGGCAAATGGTAGCAGAGCCCACTGGACAATGGGGAGGTACACTTGGTGGAGGGCATGGTGTGTTGAAATGTATCTAAGAAATGGGGAATCTATACATAGGAAATTATTTTAATGTGTACAATAATTACTACAATGAAAAAATTAATTAAAAAATAAAATAAGAAATTAAAAAACAGCCCTTGGTCATTAACCATAGAACCAAGGTTACTAGCAGGGAGCAGGATGTAAGTGGTGGTGGAGTTTAATGAACAATAGCAAAGAACTTTTGGTAATTTGGTGATCCCACTTCTAGGCATATATCTAGAGAATGCAGAAACTCTAATCAGAAAAAAACTACATGCATCCTGTGTTCATAACAGCACAGTTCACAATAGCCAAGACCTGGAAACAATTTAAATGTCAATCAACAGATGACTGGATAAATAAGCTGTGGTTTATATACTCAATGGAATTCTATGCAACTATTCAAAAGACAAAATTGTGCCTTATGCTATAACCTGGATGGAACTGGAGATGATTATGCAAAATTATTATTATGGAAATGGAATAAGCCAGATAGAAAAGGAGTAGAGTAAAAATTCACTTACATGTGAAATAGAAAGAAACAAAACAGACAGACATATCAAGAAAATTCACAGGACACAAGACTATGGCTATGGGAGGACAAGAAAAAGAAGGAATTAACAAGATGGTGGCAAAATATATATGCATTTCAAAACAGGCAAAATTGAACAATATGGTGGATATATGGATATTCATTGTATTATCATTATATATGTTTAAATACTATATACTATATATATATTTGATTTATTATTTTACATAGCTATATGATTTTTAGGATATTGAATTCACACCTCAGTCTGTGTGCATTTCACACCACACCCACCACAAGAGTTCTAGCTTCCTTTACCACTCCTTTTTTTGTTGGTTTGTTTTGATCCTTATTTCAGGCCAAGAAAAGAATGTTCTTTTTATCAAATTAAATATTTACTAAAAGAAACTCAGGAGAGTACAATATATTGGTTATTTAAAATGAATATAGTAGAATATTTTTAAATTCATAATGTAAGCTTGAATCACAATTCCTTAATTTAGAAAAGCTAAAAATTATAATTATCAAGAAAAATAAGGTAGCCACAAAGTAAAAACTCAGCTTGATGAAAGCAAAATTCAAAATTTTTGGATATCATTATGTTTCCAAATAAAACAATAACAAAACTAAGCAGGATGAAATATTAAGCACACAGGATTTGGGCATGAAATATAAATTTGAACCTTGGCTCTGACACCTGTATACTATATAAACTTAGGCAGATTTCTTAGCTTCAGTTTTCTCATCTATAAAGTAGGGATGATAAAATCTACATCATAGGCTTATCTTAAATAAGATAATATATGTCAAGTTCTTGAATAAACCCCACAGAACAATCACAAGCAAAGAAATTGAAGAGGTAATCAAATGTTTGCCTAAAAATAAAAACCCAGGACCAGACGGCTCTTCCAATGAGTTTCAGCAAATCTTAGAGAAGAATTGATACCTATTCTATTCAAACGCTTCCCAAATTAAAGAACAGGGAACCCTCTCAAACACATCCATGAGGTCAAGATCACAATAATATCAAAAGCTGACAAAGACATCACCAAGAAAGAAAATTACAGACCAATATCTCTAATGAACATGGATGAATAGGTCTAATAGACCTGTTTTTAACTGCAGTCTCTTTACACTTTATATAGAATCCTTTTAGTATTTGTTGGAGAACTGGTTTTGTGGTGATACATCCCTTAAATTTTTGCTAATTGGAAAACCTTTTATCATTCTTTCAGTTTTGAATAATAATCTCACAGGGTATAATATCTTAGGTTGAAATTCTTTTCATTGAGCATTTGAATAGATCATGCCATTCCCTCCTGGCCTGTAGAGTTTCAGTTGAGAAATCCCCTGGCAACATTCTGGGGGCTCCTCTGTATGTGACTTATTTTTCTCTAGATATTTTTAAGATTTTTTCTTTATCTTGTATTTTTGACATTTTAATCACAATGTGTCTTGATGGGTTTCTTTCATTAGGGACTCTAGCCTTCTGGATCTAGAAGCTTGCTTCATTCTTCAGATTAAGGAAGTGCTTGACTATTATTTCCAAAAATACAGTTTCTGCCCCCTTTGACCTCTCTTCTCCTTTTGGGACCCCTAGAATGTGAATGTTGGTTCTTTTGGTGCAATCCCGTAAGTCTCAAATTCTGTCCTCATTTCTTTACGTTCTTTCATCACTCTGCTGGTTTGCTTGAGTGCATTTCTCTGCCTTATCTCCTAGCTCACTGATTCTATTGGAGGATTCATCCATTCCTGTTCTTTAGCCAGTCTAATTCTTTAGATCATCTATTGTGTTCTTTATTTCTTTGACATCTATTTTGAGCTGCTGCATTTCTTCTCTGTCTTCTGTTGTTCTTTTTTTATTCCTCTATTGTTTTGTTGATTTCCATGAGTATGTTTATCAGTGTTGATCTAAATTAATCCTCAAGTCATTTGCAGACATTTCTTTTATTTGGATTTTTCCCTGGGTTATTGATTGGGTCCGTCATTTTAGGTATATCTGTATCTTCATTCTGTTTGGCATTTTGTTTATGTTTCTGTGGATTGGGTTTTCCTCCAGTGATGGCTTTGTGTAGGGTATTGACCTGCACTGAGAAGCCTGGATCTTGGTTTGGACACTGGGATATCTTGAGTTGTGGTGTCACCACTGGTTGGATTTGTTGAAGTTCTTATCTGGACCCTCTGTTGCTGTCCAAAAGTTCAGTGTATGGAGTTGGAGCTTGTGTAAGGGATCAGAGCCTTCCCCCAGCATCCCAGCTCCCAACCACAATGATTACCTTGCTGTTGACACACAATTGGTGAACAGGCTGAAGTTTCACATACACTCCCAAAGTGGCGCTAGTGAGTAGCACTGACAGTTTCCTCCTCTGGGAGATTCTTTTCTCCCTTTAATCCTGAGGGGAGGATTTCCAGTTGGCGGGATTTCTGATGGATGGGCCTTGTGATTCTGGGGCAATAGGTTAATTCTCTTTGCTGCCTTCCAATTATGGTGTTGCCCAGTGTAATTTTCCCACCCTGTTTCCTGTTCAAACAACTGGGACACTCGTGTCTCTTCTGTCCTGTGCCTAGAACCTATTCCCTAGCTCCCTGTCCAGGTCCTGATGGGCAGGTTCTCCACTGTTTTCATAATTCCTAAGGGGGCCGGTTCCTCCCACAGTTCCAACCCCTCTGCCATGGCCAGAGTCTAAGTCTTGTGTGTAGCTTCACAGACATTTTGCCTACCCTTTCTGTAAGGATTGCTGTTGTATCTCTATAGCATCTGTGCCTGTTTTTCCTCAGTGCTTTTTATCTGGAGAATAGGCGAATTTCTTATTGTTCATGGAGAAGACCTGAGTCTCTCTCTTACCAGGTTACCATCTTGAATGGAAGTCTCCTTGGAATCTATTTTTTAACTTACTAGAACTAATGAATTTATCAAGGTCAAAAGACATAATCAATATATACAAATCAATTGTTTTCATATGCTAGCTAAAAATATTAAAAAATTAAAATTGAAGCATATTTTATAATATCTCTCACATATGAAATATTTAAGAATAAATTTAACAATATATTCATGATAATTGCATGCTGAAAATTAAAAATTATTTTTAATTTAATATTTGAGATAGCTTAATTTGCAAAATAGTATGTACCCATATTCTCATGTCCACCATTCATCAAATATATAATGACACATCCTTCACACCACCAAGTTGCTAAAAGTTCTTTACCACAATTTATTGGACCTCCACCACTGCTTTCTCTGGTCTCCTATGCCCTTCCTTGATGATAATCTCAGGTCTGTTGTCAGTGTCCAAGGGTTGATTTTTGTTTCGTCTGTTTCTTTGCTTTGTTTCTTTATATTTCACATGAGTGAGATCATCTAGTATTTGTCTTTCTCTTTCTGTCTTATTTCTCTGTTTTCATTCCAGTACCATGGTTTTGACCATTATTTATTGCTTTGTATGATAAGCTACACTTTTGCTTTTTTTATGATTGTTTTCACTATTCAGGGTCTTTTGTGATTCCATTCAAATTTAAAATATTTGTCATATTTCCTTGAAAATTGCCAGTGAGATTTTGATGGAGATTGCATGAAACCTCTATATTGATTTAAGATGGATTGACATTTTTGGAATATTAATTTTTCCCAACCATGAGCACAAAATATCTTTTCATCTTTGTTTTCTGAATTCAGTCTTTTTTTTGTCATATTGCTTGCTACAACTGATTTTTGTATATTAATTTTGTAGTCTACACTCATTGATTAATTCTAGCAACTTTTTAATGGAATCTTAAGGGTTTTCTGCATAAATTATCATGTCATCTGCAAGTAGTGATGACTTTACTTCATCTTTTCCCATTTGAATTCCTTTCATTTCTTTTTTTGTCCTAATTACTCTGACAAGGGTTTCTCACTTTCAATAACAGCGGTGAGAGTGAGCAAGTTTGTCTCTTTCTTGAACTTAGAGGAAACACTTTCAGTTTTTTACCATTGAATATGATTCTGGTTATGGGTTTATCATATCTGACTTTTATTATATTGAGGTATGTTCCTTCTAATCCAATTTTATGTAGTTTTTATCATAAATGGGTGCTGAATCTGGTAAAAACTTTCTCTGCATCTATAATTATGGTCATATTTTTCCCTTGCTTTTGTTGATGTGGTACATTACATTAATAGATTTGTGTACGTTGGGCCACAATTTTCTACTTGAGATAGATCCCAATGTAATGTTATTTTTTTTTTTTTGGCTAATATCTTATTGGAGAATCTTGCATCTATGTTCATCATTGATATTAGTCTGTAATTATCTTTCTTAGTGATGTCCTTGTCTGCTTTTGGTACAATTTAATATTGGCCTCATAGAAAGTGTTAAAAAGTATCCCTTGCTTTTTAATTTTTTGTTAGAGTTTGAAAATATAATTAATTATTCTGAAGGTCTGGTAAAACTCACTAGTAAAGCCATCCTTATACTAGACTTTTATTTGGGTGGATAACTTTGATTGCTTCCTCTGTTTCCTGGTTTGTGGTAAGCCTGTTCAAGCTTTCATTTCTTCCTGATTCAATCTCACTGACAGTGTTTCTAAAATTCTGTCCATGTCCTCATGGTTGGGCATATAATGTTCATAGTAGTCTCTAGTAACACTTGTATTTCTGAGGTACCTACTGTAACTGCTCCCTTTTTATTTCTGATATGAATGAGAGTTTTCTCCCTTTTTTTCTTAGTGAGCCTAGCCCAGGTTTTGCCAATTTTGTTTACATTTTCAAAGAAGCATCTTTTGGCTTTGTTTTTCTGAATTGCGTTTTTTATTTAGATGTCATTTATTTCTGCTCATATTTTAATTATTTCCTTCCTTACACTGACTTTTAACTTCAAATGTTCTTCTTTTTCTGGTTTTTTTACATGTAGGGCTATATTGCCTATTTGTGATTTTTCTTGTTTCTTGAGGTCTCAGGTCTGGATCACAATAAATTTCCCTCTTAGTACTGTTTTTATTGAATTCCATAAGTTCTGATAGCTTGAGTTTTATTCTCACTTGTCTCCAATAAATATTTAATTTCTTCTTTGATTCCTTCTTTACCCAAAGTCGTATTACTTAAGAGAATGTTATTTAATGTACATATATTTGGGGATTTTCCAGCCTTTTATATTGGTGATTTAGAGTTTAATGTCATTGTGATCAAAGACAATGCTTGACATAGTTTCGATCTTTGTAAATTTGTTGAGACATGCTTTGTATATCCTTAATGTTCAATGACCATTTGAGAAAGAGTGAATTCTGAAGTTGTTGGATGAAGTGTTTAGTAAATGTCTATTAAATACATACATCTATTCCAATTTGTCACTTGAAATTGTTGTTTTCCTGTTAATTTTCTTCCTGTTTGATCTGTTCATTGTAAATAGGATGTTAAATTCTCTTACTATTAGTGTATTGCTGTCAATGTCTCTCTTCAGTTCTGTTAATAATTGCTTTATTTATTTTGATGCTCCCTCTTTTGGTGCATATATATGAAAAAGAGTTAGGCATATCTTACTGAATTGGCCCTTTAATCATTATATAATGTCTATCTCTGTCTTTTGTTACCTTCCTTAGTTGGAAGTCTACTTATTTATGATCTAAGTATGACTGTCCTTTTTTTCAGGTTACCATTTGACTGTAGGCTTGTCATCTAACCATTAACTTTGAGAACTACATTCTCAAATGTAGATGAGTTTCCTGCATGCAACAGTAATTTGGAGTATGCGTTTTTAAAACCATTTAACCACTCTATGCTTTTTGGTTGGTGAGTTCAATCCATTAACATCCAGGGTTGATATGTAATGCTTATTGTCATTTTGTTAATTATTTTCTGGGTGTTGTTGCAGACTGTATCTTTGCTCTTCTCTTTTTCTTCTTAGGTGATTTGAAAACATTTATATTATGTCTGATTTCCCTTTTTGAAAAATATTTTTCTGTGGCTTTATGTTTTGAGGTTATCCTGGAGTTTGCATAAAAATTTCTGTGCTTATAATCTATCTTAACTTGATTGTCTGAGGTCATTCTCTTTTATATGTCTCTTTAAAGGAAAGATGCAAGCAGAAATGATGGTGAATAGGTAAGGAAGCAGGAAGAGAGGGGAGGAAGATTTACATTTTGTTTATTTTGAATTTTAGCTCTTCATTTTTGTTAGTGCCCTCAGGCCTAGGATGAAAACCTGAATCCTTAGGACACTGTGCATTGCACTTGGCCAAAGGTAGCAGATTCAAATGTTAATCCACCAAGACATAACTAATGCATTCTAACAGTCTAAATTTTGCTCTCCTCCTGCCACAGTTCATATTTTTGATGTCTTGCTGCTTCTAAGTAGGGTTTCTTTTCTATAAACTTCTGTTAGTACTTCCTGTATGACTGGTTTTGTGATGATTTTTTGTCTTTTATTTGTCTATAAAGCTCTTTATCATTTCTTCAATTGTAAGCAGTAATCTAGGATGATAGAGTATTGTTGTTTGAAAATGCTCCTCTTTCAGCACTTTGAATATATGCCATTTTCTAGCAGCCTGTAATTTTCAGAGAGATATGCAATCTTATGGAGGTTTCATTGGATGCAACTTGTTTTTTTTCTAAATATTTAAAAAATTCTCCATCTTGTATTTTTGACATTTTATTGACAATGCGTCTTGAAGTAAGCCTGTTTGGGTTCTTTGCTTGGAACTCTTAGAGCTTCCTGAATCTGGAGAACAGCTTCCTCCCTCAAGTTAGGGAAATTCTCAGCTATTATTTCTTCAAAAACAGTTTCTAGGCCCTCTCCCTTATCTCTTTCTACCCCTGTATGCAAATATCATTTCTCATAATGTTATCCCATAATTCTTGTATGCTGTTTTCATTTCTTTTTTTCCTCTTTGCTGGCCTTCTCTCTCTCATCTCTTTTTACCCCTATGATGCAAATGTTGTATCTCATAATGTTATCCCATAATTCTTGTATGCTGTTTTCATTTCTTTCTTTTTTCTCTTTGCTGGCCTGCTTGAGTGCATTCACTACCCTATCTTCTAGTTCACTGATTCAGTTAGTGGCTTCTTCCAGCTTACTTGAGCCCCTCTTTTGTGTTCTTTAGCCCAGTTATAGTGTAATATAGCTCCATGATTTCTGTTTGGATGCGCCTCATGTTTTCTCTACCTTTGTTTTAATTTTGTTTTGTTCCTCCATTGTTTTCCTGATTTCAGTGAAGTCTTAATCTGGTACTTTACTTGTCTGTTGCATTAAAATTTTTCCCCTGGGGTCTTATTGGTCCATTATTCAATGCATATTTCTCTTTCTCTTTGCTTTATCTGACATTCTGTGTGAATTTTTATGGGTTAGGTTTTCCTGATGTAAAAGGCTATGTTAGGGTATTAAATTGTACAGCATTGACTTGGGTGTTGATCTGGAATGTTGAACTTTCTCTTGCTGAGTGATTTCAACATTTATTAGATTTTTTTTTGAGCTCTAGGACCAGCACTATATTGAGGCCTGAAATTTGGTCCAAGAGGATTGGAGTTGGGGAAGGGAATGGAGAGGTTCCCCTCAAGGTCACTGGTATAAGCAACAAGGCACAAGGAGAGAAAGCCAAGAGTTATAGGTCCAGTCTACAAGTAGACTACAGTCCCAGTAGAGTCCCCAAAAGAGAGACCCAGATCACACTCCCCTGTGAAAATCTTTCAGTTCCTCCAGAGGAGGACTGTCTTAGCACTATCCAGGACTGTTGCAGAACTGTCTCAGCATGGGGGTGATAAAAAGATTTGGGATCTGGAGGTGAAATATCAGGAAGTGTCAAGTAGAGAGTGAACTATTTAGATTTAGCCCTATGTTAATGGGAACCGCTCTTTTGATGGAGCCCTTTCAAGCATTTTTCTCATGAGAGGGATAGATAAAAATGTTCCTTTCTGAGAACCAGCCAACTATATGCTACTGACATAGCTATCTGTCTCTGGCACCCTATAGAAAGTCACCTCTGAACACCAACAGTTTGGCACAGTTGCACTAATGGAGTAAGGGTCATTTCCTGCTGAGGTTTTTCTGAAATGGTGGCTTCCAGTGCCAGCATAGTGCAGAAGCAGCATTTCTGTTAACTAGAAGGGTATTCTTTCCATCCCATGTTGAGGTGTTTAATTCAGTGATGGAAAGCCAGTTTCCCTTTATGGTGCCACCCATTGACAAAGAAAGCGCTTCAGCTCCAGAAAAGTGATCTTTTCCTGCAGCCTTAGGATCTCTGAACAGGATAGTTTGATGCCAAGTAAGATTTTTCTCTCCTACCATGTAGAGATGCTGATCCCCATTTCTTTGCAAAGGTTGTATTTGCTAAATAAGCGTATTGTTGTTCCTGTGGGGAACGAGTTCAAGATTTTAATGGTTCACCATCTTGGAAATAGATCGAAAATAGATTTCTGAATAAAATGTAAATGAACAAAATAAATTGAGAGAAATAACACGCTCATGGATTAGAAGGCTCAAGATTTTTCAGAAGGCATTTCTTTCCATTATGTTTTAAAGAGTCATGCAGTCTCAACAAAAGGCTATTTTTTGAGAAAATATCAAGCTATTTCTAAAATTGATATAGCGATACAATGGGTCTACAACAGCCAAAACAAATTTGAAAATGAAGAACAATATTAAAAATTTGTAATACCTGACTTACTTTAAAACCAAAATAGTGAAAACAAAGTGATTTTGGCATAAATATAGTCATATAGATCAATAGAACAGAAAATCCAGAATATATTTTCAATTGATTTTTGACAAAGTTGCCAAAATAATTCAATAGGGGAATGAACAGTCTAATGAAAAAATATATAGATCAACTAAGTCTCTATGTGAAAAAATTGATTTCAACATTAACTCACACCATAAGTAATTCGTTTGATTATAGGCTTAAATGAAAAATTATAAACATTCTGTAAGAAAAAAGGGGAGTGTATTTCCTTGGGGATTGGAAATAATATCTCACACAGAGAAAAAATACATATAGGAGAAAATATTAATATATCAGACTTCTTCGAAATTTAAAAGTTCTGCCCGTTGAAAGGCAACAAGAAAATTAAAAGACAAGACATATACTGAGTAGAGGTGAGCATTACTTCTTACAAAACAGTGACAAAAAATTTGTACATGCATCTTTGATAAAATATTTTTATCCAGATAATATAGATAACTCCTATGTTAATAGTAAAAAACGAATGATTCTATAAAAATATAAAAGTTTGGAAAGATATCACAGAATAAGAAATAAGAGTGGACATTAAGCACCCAAGGGAAGCAAAAGGAGGTAAAGTAAAACCAAATGGAGTAAATTAAAAGGGATGATAGTAACAAATATAGACAAGAGTATAGAACAACCAGAACTTTTACACATTTCTGGTAAGAAATTTTTTAAGATAGTTTCTTTTCTTTAAAAAAAAAAAAAAGGTATAGGCAAGAATAAAGATGAGTAGACCGGCAGGCAGGGAGAGGAGGAAGAGACATTTATTCATTTTATTTCAATATTTTTCTAGATTGCTCCCCCTCCCCACAAGCCTAGGTCTTGAACCAGGGACATTCAGATGTATACAGACTACACCCTGGTGTACTAGTTGGCTAGACCACCAGGGCACACCTCTGTTGAGAATTTTACATGACCCAATTATATTGTGAAGGATAGATATGGACTATTACTGGCAAAATTAATTTTTATATACAGATGTTAATTTAAGATGATATACAACTTAAATCTACATAATGTTATGATGAAGTGTTTCTTCAATAAACATTTTAAATAGATAATTAATTAAATCACTCAATCGTTTTGGGAAAGGTCTCACTTGTTTTTTCAATCAAGTTAATAAATACCTACTTAATGACCCAGTATTTACACTTTTATATAGATACGTAAGAAAAATAAACTTATTTTCTATCTTAGTATTTAATTGCAATGACATAGTCTTACAAATTAAACTCATATGTACAGGTTTTCCATATGTGCAGTTTCCCCATTCCTCAGATATATGTCAACACACTCTGCCCTCTGTTGGGAGCGAGTTGCTTTCTGGTACTTCTACAAAGTTTCCCAGGACTGAAGTATTGACAAGTCAGCAGAGCTACAAGTAGATAACAGCTGGAAGCCACTAGCTCTGATCGTCAATGTTGCTATTCTGATTATAGCAGTAGAAATGATGCCTGCATTCTTCATTGTTTTATTTGCATTACCTCAATGTATTCCAGCCCTATGAAATAAATCATGGAACCAGGCTCGTGGTCACTGTCACTGAGAGGAGAGAAGTGACCCACCGGGCCTTTGCTTTTCTTTATGTATATTGTCTGTCTGTTTTTTCTTTAGGCTCCTGTAACCTCCCTCTCGGAGACCCTGTTGATAAGCTGCGTGGCTTGTGGCAGCCCTCCACCAAATCACTGACTGTTTCTCATCACTTCCCAGAGGGAACTGCCACCATTTGACATACCCCCCACCCCTGCACCCAGTCCCATTTCTTCCTGATAACCTCAGTTCTATTGCAAGTGTCCAAGGGTTGGTTTTGGTTCATCAGTTCCTTTTTTTTTTTAACTCTATTCACATTCCACTTAAGAGTGAGATCATCTGGTATCTCTCATACTGCTTTGACTTATTTCACAGCGTAATCCCCTCAAGATCCATCCATGTTGATTCAAATGACAGAATTTTATCTCTTCTAAGGGCTGTGTAGTATTCCTTTGTGTATATATGCATCATCATTTTTATCTATTATCTAATATTGGCCACTTAAGTAGTTTCCAGCTCTTGGCTATTATGAAAAGGGTGGTGGGTGCATAAAATCTGTAAATTAGTGATTTTGTATCTTTTGGGTGAATACCCAGAAGAAGGATGATGGGATGATAATGGGATTTCATCTTCAACTTTTTGAAGAATCTCCATACTATTTTCCATAGGGGTTTCACCTATTTGTACTCCAACAATATGTAAAAGTATTCCCTTTTCTCCACATCCTTGCCAATGTTTGTTGTTTCCATAATTTTGGATAATAATCAATCTCTCAGGAATAAGGTGATATCTCAGTGCTGTTTTAATTTACATTTCCCTGACAACCAGTGAGTAGGAACTTCTTTTCATGTATCTGTTGGCCATCTGTATATCTTCTTCAGAAAAGTGTCTCTCCAATTCCTCTTCCCATCTTTTGATTGAATTGCCTGTTTTTCTGTTAAGTTTTATGATTTCTTTGTGTATTTTGGATTTTAAGCCCTTGTCAGAAATATGGAACAAAATATCTTCTCCCATTTAGCATGTTTCCTTTTGGTTTTAGTGATATTTTCTTTTGCTGTGAAAAAAAAATTAGTTTTATATGGACCCGGTTGTTTACTACTCTGTTTCCCTTTATGCCTGAGTTGAGTCCCCAAAGACCTCTCTAAGGTTAATGTCATAGAAAGTCTTTCTTATACTGTCTTCCAAGAATTTTATGTTTTCTGGTCTTATGATTAGTGTCTAACCCATTTTGAGTTAGTTTTTGTGAATGGTGTTAGAGAATGACCTAACTTCATTCTTTTGCATGTTGCTGCCTAGTTATCACAAAACCATTTATTGAAGAGACTTTCCTTTCTCCATCATGTGCTTTTGACTCTTTTATCATGAATTAACTAAATGTAAATGAGTGAGTCTGTTTGTAGTGACTCAATTCTAATCCACTGATCTGTGTATCTGTTATTATTCCAGTATCACATAATTTGATCACTATCACTTTGCATTTTAGCTCCATGTCTGGGGGTACAATCCCTCCAGATTCATCCTTTTTTCTCATAATTGCATTGGTTGTTTGAGGTCTTTTGTTGTACCTTAAAAATTCTAAGATTTTTTTGGTCTATTTCCTGGAAATAATCCTATGGGATTTTAATAGATTGCATAAAATCTGTATATTGCTTTAGGTAAGATGACTGTTTTAACAATGTTGATTCTTCCCAACCATGAGCAGAGGTTTTCTTTTCATCTTTTTATGTCCTCCTCTATTTCTTTTAAGAAGGACTTATAGTTTTCATTGTACAGGTCATTTACTTCCTTTGTCAAGTATATTCCAAAATGTTTTATTCTTTTTACTTCTGTTTCAAACATTGTTTTAAAAAAAGGCTTGATTTTGCTTTCTTCTATCTTACTGTTTGCATATGAAAGGACAATGAATTTTTTTGTGTATTGATTATGTAGCCTGCCACTTTACTGTATGCATTATTTATTTCTATTAGTTTTTTGACAGAGTTTTTAGGGTTTTAAATATACATATAATCATATCATCTTCAAATAATGATCATTTTACTGATAAATTTTGATTCCTTTTATTTTGCTTATTTTTCTTGTCTAATTGTTCTTGCTAAACCCTCTAGTATGGTCTTATTGTGGTTTATTCATTCCATTTAATAATTCCCGGTAATTAAAAGAACTAGACTTAAGAGATACACAATATGAATAAATTTCACAAATATGTTAATGAAAGATGTTAGACACTCAAAAAGGCACATGCTGAATAATTTTACATAAAGTTTTGCAACTAACAAAACAAATTTATAATGAAATACATAAATGTATTTTTCTCTTTAGAAGTAAACTAAGAAGGGTAGCGAGAACTGGAGTTGATATAAATGTTCTATATCTTGGTAAGGTGTAGTTTATATAGATCAAAAATTTTTGAACTATATGCATTTAATTGTCTATAAATTCCATTTCTACCTCCCTCTGTAGACCCACCAGACATACACACACATACATGCATGCACACACAAACTACACTGGAAACACACACTGAACTTTAGGTCAGGCATGTGATTTCACAAGCATGCAGTATGAGTCCTCAACTGCTTTGTACTATAGGCTAACACAAATTAGTAAATGTTTGGGAATAATGGAATATAGAAAGAAGGAAGACTAGAATATACCATGTGGAATTAAATTGTAATTCCAGCTATCAATAAGGATTTTAATAGATGATAAATGATGATGATGTATAGATGACAAATAAGAAATATACACATATATTTTCCCTTTCCCTCACCTCTGTGGGGATCTAGAAGCTCTAACACTTCAGAAACAATGAACCAACCTAGTATAATAACATTGGCTTCTAAATGTCATTTCTTACTATAATAAACCAAGTGTTCTTGGAGAAATAGTTAATTCCAATACGAAAGCATGGAAAATACAAGATAAGTCTGGGACATTCTAGTGATTATAAGGTAATTGCACCAAAAAAATCATTGGTGCATGTCAAAAAAGATTTACGAGCCATTTTGCAGGTGTTTCTGATAGCCATATATAAACATATTTGAGTATCAAGAGTATTGGTAATAAATACTTAATAGATTAAAAATATACAGATCATAGTGATACAAGTAAGTTCACACATAAAAATTAATGAAACAAAGAAGGGAAAATGTTCCATTTCTCAGTAGAACTCCAATATCGGTTACATTATGAATGTCATACATATGTGATAATGAGTTGAAAATTTGATAAGGATGATATACTTTCATGATTTTCAATTATCTTCGCATAAATTACATATTATTTATAAAGGAGAAATAGTAATTTTAAGTACAGAAAGTTGGAAGACACAATCTAAATAGCATGATTAAAGCTAACATCACCAATATTGGTACAAACTGAAATAATGTTTTTCCTCATATAATATGCTAAGGAAATAACATTATTTTTTTGGTATTATTGCCAAAATGTAAACCTGAATCTGATCATGAGAAAACATCAGACATACCGAAAATAAGGGATATTCTGTAAAAATAAATGTTTGTACTTTAAAAAAAATACTCCAAGTTCAAAAAATAAAAGTAAATATAAGGAGTTGTTACATATAAAAGGAGTCTAAAGAGATATCACAAATGTTTCTACTATAAAATATCTCCTATTGGAAACTTTTGGACAAAAGGACATTTTGGAAAAATTTATTAAATTTGAATATAGATTATGAATTATATAGTACTATAATCTAAGTATTAGAAGTCCTGATTTTAAGAATTATATATAGTCATATGAAAAAATTTTCCTGTTCTCAGTAAATACACACTGAAGTTTTTAGGTGTAAAAGGGTAAAAAAAAAATGACTATTAATCATGAAGAACCATTATTTTCTTTCTATTATTGAAAAATATCAAAGTTGAACTCTGGACAATATTAAATCATGCTTTTGCCTTTAAAGGATCTTTACATTTCGAAGACTGCAAATTGAACTATGTGAGTTGTAAAATTTATCATTAATCTGTAAAAATTCTTCAGGGTAATAATAATAATGTTACAGACGAGTCTGAATTTGCATTCTAATTTTTCTAAATATAGATCCTGACCTAATTCTAAACTATGAGAACTAGTCTTGAAACAAGTCAACTGAAAAGCTAGTTGAGTTACAGAGGAAAGAAAAGCTTTGTAATAGTGAGGCATCCTCATACATTTTCCCATTTGGAATCAAGAGACAAAGGAAAGAGATGAAGTATATGTTTCCTTAATAACCTCTGTGTACTCTCCACAATCACCATCCCTATTTACTCCATTGTCTTTCTAACATACAGGTTCTTCCCCTACTTCTGACACTTTCCATTTGGGAATGGACTACATTTATTTTTTATGTATGTTTTTGTTTTTAATCTGAGCAGCTATTGAATAGCATTATATTCCTTTAAAGCCCACACACCCTGGCAAGAGTTAACAGGAATTCCAGATGCTATCAAATATATTTAAACATGATGCTTGAGTAGTCTTTGCAGCTGGTAGGTTATACATAAAATATGTTCAGCTAGTGATAGTATCCTTATCTAAAGACAGAAGCTAGCAAAATTTCATCCTGTATGCTCTGTCAGATTGTTCCCTTGGACAGATGGCAGAAGACTCCCGATGACAAGTATGAGATGCTATCTGAGTGTCATGCAGTGGTTTTCTTATTGCCCTGGACAGAGTTCTCTGGCTACTCTCTTCATTTGAAATGTGCATATGAGTAGATGTGGACAGCAGAATGTGTGCAATCAATAAACTCATGTAATTAGGATCTTACTGAAAGGAGTAGTCTCTATAAAAGAATCTCCATTAAGACTTGGTATCCCTGCTTAGAGAGCAGCTCACATTGTCTCACTGTTTGCACATTTTTACCAAGTGATGAGGAAATGGATATGCAAATTGCCAATTTTTTGACACCTTGTCCAGAATTGAGCCTTTAGTTCTTTGACTAATGGAGTCAGCTGGGAGCTCACAGGGGAGCTCTAAATTCAACCTCCTCCTCAGCACATAGTCTGTATTTATTTTATCTCATCTCTTAACTACTGAAAGGTACCGCTATGCAATACACATGAACTATACATCCATGATGCAGAAGTTCCTCCCGTAAGTCCCCATATTACACCATGCTCATACCTGTGTGCATAGTCTCCCTTTTTAAACCACAGATCAAGGTTGCACATAGCCTTCAAAATCATCCTGTGTCAGTCCAATCATCTTAGTCATTGATCCCTAACTCAATAGTAAAAGCATTCTCCCAGTGCACTTATATAATTATGCATACATATACACACACATAGTGGGAAAAAATTACTTGCAACATAAAATTTACCGTCTTAACCATTTTTATGAGTACAGTTCAGTACTGTTAAATATATTCACATTCTTGGCAACTAATCTCCAATATTCTTTTCATCTTGCAAAAATTGAAACTCTGTATTTTAAAAATAACCCCCAAGTCCTGCCATTTCACTTTCTATCTCTATGAATTTGACTATCTTAAGTACTCATATAAGTGGAATCATGAAGTATATTTCCTTTATGATTGACTTATTTTATTTAGCATAATATTCTAAAGATTCATCTATGTTGAAATATATGACAAAATTTCTTTTCAAGTATGAATAACATCACATCTTTATTAGCCATCATCTATCAATGTACACTTGGCTTTCTTTAACCTTTTTGGCTATTTTGAATGATTCTACCATAGACATGGGTCTGCAACTATCTCTAATAGCCTAATTTCCATTCTTTTGAATTTATACCCAAAAGTGGAATTGGTGGAATATATGAAAATTCTACTTTTTTTTTAGGACCCCACATACTGTTCTCCATTGTAGCTCTACTAATTTACATTTCAACTAACAGTGCATACAGGATTCAGTTTCTTCACATTCTCATCATCATTTGCTATTTTCTAGGGTTTTTTCCATAGTAACTGTATTGGTTTGCTAGGACTGCTATAACAAACAGAATGATTTAAACAACAAAAATTTATTTTCTTACAGTTCTGTAAGCTGTAAATCCAAGATCAAAGTGTCGGCAGTTTAGTTTTTTGTAAGGCCTGGCCTCCCTTCACTTGTAGATGGCCACCTTGTCATTACATGCATTTTTAGTGTCTCTTCCTCTTCTTATAAAGACACCAATCCAATTACATTAGCATTCAAACTTTATGACTTCATTTAACCTTAATTACTTCATTAAAGACATATCTCCAAATACAAACACATCCTAAGTTACTTGGAATTAGGGCTTCAATATATGAATTGAGGGGGATGAGCACAATTCAGACCATAACAGTTGTCATCCTAATAGATGAGAGATGGTATCTCACTGAGGCTTTGATTTCCATTTCCCAAAGATTAGTAATGTTGAGTATCTTTCTTTTGTATTTATTGGTTATTTGTATATTCCTTTGGATAAAGATGTAACTACATTTTAAACCAAGTTGTTTACCTTTGTTGTTAAGATGTAAAAATACTTTGCATATTATGGATATAAACCAATTATCAGTTAAGTGATTTCCAAAGATGTCCTGGGTTGTCATTTTACTGTTAATTGTATGCCCATAGTTTGAATTTCTTTTTATTTTGCAAGAGTTTTATAATAAAATGTTGAAGTCCACAGCATAATGGTTGAGTCTGAAGCACCCTCCTTACCTCAGAGACTAACACAGACTTCACTAGAAGAGTTGTAAATAAAATACACTCACAGGTTGACAGAATGTTAGTGGAGAGAGAAATCTAAGACAGCAGCATAGGGGGATGGAGTGAAGATGGAGAGAGTAGGCCCAGTCAAGAGCTAGGAGAGGAGAACAAAGCTGTGTGGTAGCACACACATTCTTTGGTTGTTCAGGTGAAGCCTAAGACAGGGAAGCTAGAATGATCCACAAAGGTCAGGACACTGGCAAGGACAGCAGAGAACACAGTTTAAACTCAACTCTTCCTCTTAATCAGCCCTTCAGCGCCATACTTCCACTGTGAAGTGCACCAACAGTGAATAAGCTACCAAGTCGTGAATCCAGAACTCCATAGAGGAGGATTTAACCATGGTGCCATATACAAAAACTTGACCTTCCTATCACACCCATGCCTCCCCACACTCTTCTTCTACCCTGCCTACACAGCAAATGTCCAAGAATTTATGGTAGACAGCAACAACCAGTTTGTAAGCAAAGTAAAATAAAGCTATAGTGCCACCTGTTGGAAAAGTAAAGACAACCATATCAGTTCTAATTTCTTGATCCCACTTACAAATGGGAAGGCAGAAAAAGACAATACATAACCACCTAAAGCCTCAAGTTATTATAATATCTCAAGAAGAGAACATCTGTCCAGAAATCAAAATTCAAAGGCATGTAAGATTGTCTTTTTAATAGATAAGTAACTCAAAGTAGCTCTCATCTAGAAAACCAAAGAGATACAAGAAAATTCAGAAAAGCAAACTAATGAGCTAAAAAGTAAAGTTAATAAGCAGAAGTAGAAATTGAAGCTTTAAATGACATGCAGGAAATGAAGAACTCCATAAATGAGATCAAGAATGCATAGAAACTATGGATATAGAATAAGCCTACTGGAGGAATGAATCAGTGACCTCAAAACATAGAAATGTAGAAGCTACCCAGGTGGAAAAGACAGAGAAATGATATAAAAAATGTAAGAAATATTGTAACAACTATCTAAATCTACTAGGAAAGGCAACATAAGGATTACTGGTATCCCAAAGGGTGAAGAGAAAGGGAAGAGTACAGAGAGCTTATTCAAAGAAATCATAGCTTAAAACTACCCAAATCTGGAGGATGACTTGGATATACAAGACCATGAGGCTAATAGAACACTGGTTATGTAAGTGCAAACAGACCTAAAAAAGACACATAATAGTAAAAACATGAAGAGTCAAAGGCAAAAAAAAAAAAAAAAAAAAAAAAGAATATTATAGGTAAGTAGGAAAAAACTCTGGAGACTTATAAAGGTATCCTCATCAGCTTATCATCAGACTTCTCAAAAGAAACTTAGCAGATAAGGAGAGAGTAGAATGACACATTCAAAATACTCAAAAATAACCCAAAACTACCAACCAAGAATACTATGTTCTACAAAATTTTCCTTCATATATGAGAGAAAAATAAAGGCTTTCCTAGATAAACAAAAGCTGAGGGAATTCACTAGAACAAAATATGCTGAGATGAGCTCTTGCATCTAAATTTTAAAAGTTCATTAAAAAATAAATAGAAAAACAAAACTAGAAAAAGTTCAAAATGATAATAGTAAGCCTTCATATATAAATAATCACCTTAATTGTAAATGGACTAAACTCAGTCAAAAAGCACAGTATGGCTGGGTGGATTAGAAAACAAAACTTAAGTATATGCTACTTAATAAATATTTACTTAAATTATAGAGACAAACATAGAATTAAAGTGAAGAGATGAAAAATGGTACTCTGAGTCAATGGACAGAAATCTAAAAGGACAGAAACCACTATATCATACCAGATAAAACAGATTTCCAGGTACAAGGTAACAAGAGACAAAGAAGGACATTATATAATGATAAAAAAGACTGACAAAACAGAAGATAAAACACATTAATATGCATGCATCCAACAGAGGAATATCAAAACTTATAAATCAAATGTTAACAGACCTAAAAAGAGACATTGACATAATGCAATAAGAGTAGGGGACTTTAACATTCCACTTGCAATAATAGAGATCATACAAATAGAAAATCAACAAGGAAGCAATGACTGAAATGACAAAATAGATGAGATTAATTTAATAGGTATTTACAGAACACTGTCAAAAAACAACAGGATATATATTGAAGTGCTCAAAAAACATTCTCAATTTAGACCATATGTTGATACACAAAGCAATTCTCAATAAATTTATGAAGACTGAAATAGAAAAATTCTTGGAAACATACAAAATTCCAAGATTGAAGTAAGAAGAAATAGAAAAACTGGACAGTCACATACAAAAGAATGAAACTAGATGCCTATACACAAAAATTAAAATGTATTAAAGACTTGGATGCAATACCCCAAACTATGAAATACATGAAAGAAAACACAGGTGATAATGGTTCTCATTTTTGGTCTTAGAGACATCTCTGGGGACTCAATTCTAAGAGCAAGAAAAACAAAATAAAAAATAAACTAATGGAACTACATCAAACCAAAACACATCTACACAGCAAAAGAATTTGTCATCAAAGCAAAAGACATCCCTCTTAATAGGAGGAGATATTTGCACATCATATATCTGACAAGGAATTAACATCCAGAATATATTTTAGAAACAAAAAACTCAACAACAAAAACTAAATAATCCAATTTAAAAATGAGTAAAGGATCTGAATACATAGTTCTTCAAAGAAGACACACGAATGACTAACAGGCACATGAAAGAAGTTCATCACATCTAATTATTAAGGAAATGCAATCAATATGACAATATCACCTCACACTTATAGGAACGACTATTATCCAAAAGATAAGAAACAAGTGCTGGAGAGTATGTGGGAAGAAAGGAACCTTTGTTCACTGTTGATGAGAATGTAAATTGATGCAGCTTTTATAGAAAAGCAGTGTGGAAATTCCCCAGAAATCAATAATAGAAATTCCTTACAATTCAGTTATTCTACTTCTGGGTATTTACCCCCAAAATACAAAACCACTAATTCAAAGAAATATATGTACCCCCATATCCTATATTTTTGTAGCACTATTTGCAATAACCAAGACGGAAACAACCTAAGTGCCCATCAACAGATGATTAAATAAAGAAGATATGGTTTAAATACACAATGGGAGACTACTCAGCACTTAAAACAATAAAAATACAAAATCCTGTTATTTGCAATAGCATAAGTGGATTTATGGGAAATTATGCTTGGTGAGACATGTTAGAAGAAAGACAAATATTGTACGATTTTGCTCAATTGATATAGAAAGAAACCATATAAAACAAAAAGAAAATTTTAGACTATAGGCCAAATTAGTGATTACTAAAAGGGAAGGGGGAGAGGGTAGTGGGTAAATCAGAAAAAAAGGGGTTAATTACATGGTAAAGAATAGTTTTTGGCTTTTAGTGGTACATTTAAGGAAGTATATGCAGATGTTGATTTATAATATTACACACCTGAAACTTTTAAAATGCTGTAATACCATGCTACCTCAGTTTTCAAAAGGAAATAATATACGGATCAACTTTAGGGATTATAGAGTAGGAAATTTCCCAAATTCACTCCTATGCAATGGCAAAGAAAACTTTGGTAAAACTCTCAAAATCAATGTTTTTCAGAAATCTGAAAATTGACTAAAGGCTTAAAGCAATCTGAGGAGTGTTAATTCCAAAAAAAAAAAAAAAAACAAAACTGTCTCTAACACTAGAAATCCTCTTGGTGTTTTAAACGCTTTTGTGCCCCTCTCCCCAGTTTTGTGGTAGTTATGAAAGTCAACTACCTCATATATACAGTAGTTATGAGAACCAACAGCCCTGAAGTCCCTGGATTAAGGGGACACAAATTAGTCTGGAACTCTCCCAAAGTTTCATCCACAGAGAATTGTCAGTATTTAACTTGTCTAGTAGCTTGTTTAAAACTTTAATTCTCAGGGTTTGTATTTATTTTTCTTAAGTCAGAGTCACTCCATGTGAACAGCTTTACCCATGGATCATTTGTCAAAAACAACAATTGCTTAACATCACAGCTACCTAAGGCTGCGATGTAACTTGTATAGGGATATATACAAGCATAGGAAAATCTGAAGCCCAAAATTCTCACTTCTGACTGATTGGTAATTTCTAGCTCCATGGGAGCATTGAAAACATGCCCCAAAACATACATAGAACCCCTTAGTGATATCTACATATTTACTGATTCAAGGTATTTATGGATATCTTTGTCCAATCATTACCTGAAGAATAAACAAATGGATAAACATAAAAAGAAAGAATTAATTCTGGAAATTCACTAGACAAGCAAATAATAATAGGAAACAATAACAACAGCAAATCCTAGGCAGGAGGAGAGTATGATTTTTAGAGCTGACACAAAATATTATATTAAATGTCCAATTTTCCATAAATATATACAGAACATGCAAAGAAACTAGAAATGTTGATCTATATTCTGGAGGTAGGATAACAGTCAACAGAAATTGTCTCTAAGACTAAAAATTATATTTATCAGAGAAATCTTTTCAATCAGCTATCATGAATATGTTCAAAGACCTAAAGGAAACCATGTTTAAAGAATTAAAGAAAGTATTAGAATAATGTTTCACCAGTAGCAAATAGCAATATGGTGATAAAATTCACATATTTTTAGAAGAATCAAACAGAAATTCTGGAACGGAAGAGTCAAAAAACTGAAATTTAAAAATTTGACTAGAGGATTTGAGTAAACAGAAGAATTAGTAACTTGAAGACTGTTGGACTAGGAATATCCAGTCTGACCTTAAAGTCCATATTTCAGTGGCTAAGTTGCAGGCCATCTAAAAGAACTGGAATCTGCGACTCAGGCTGGGGGAAGGGGAAAAAAGAATATCCAGTTTTTGGATCAGAAAGGAAAAAAAAAAGAATGAAAACTAAGAGTTTTGGGACACCATTAAGCATGCTAACATACACATAATGGCAGTCCCAGAAAAGAGAAGAAAGAGAAGGGCATAAAAAAATTATAGATATAAGCATCAAAATTCAGAATTGATGGAAAATTGGATTCTTAATAAAATTAACTGCTAATTTCTCATCAGAAATATAGAGACCAGAAGTCAGTGTGATGACATATTTGAAGTACTAAAAGTAAAAGAACATTTCTCAACCAAAATTCTGTAGCCAGCTGAACTTTAAAAAATGAGGTAATACATCACTAATCAAAACTGACAAGTAAACCTGAAATTCAGTAGGAAATAGTAGGGACCCAGAATAGCTAAAACAATTTTGAAAAAGAACAACATTGGAGAATTCGTATGTCACAATTTTTTTAAGTCACCTATTACTACAAAGACGTCTATTAGAATTTCCAAAATACAAAAGAGTGACACTAAATACTGGTGAAGATGTACAGCAATAAGAACTCTCACTCATTGCTTGTAAAAATACAAAATGGTATAACCACTTTGGAAGATGGTTTGGTGGGTTTTTACAAAACTAAACATATTCTTACCTTATCACCCAGCACTTGTCCTCCATAGTATTCATCCAGAGAAGTTCTAACATAATGTTCCAATAGAAACCTGTACACAAAAGTTTTCATTGAATTTATTCATAATTGACAATATTTGGAAGAAATCAAGAAAGCATTCAGTAGTACAAGAATGAATGAACTGTGGTACATATGGACAATGTAATATTATTCAGTGATTAAAAATAAATGAGCCATGGAGATATGGGGAAAATCTAAATGCATATTACTGAGTAAAAGAAAGCAAACTGAAAATGCTACACATATGATTCTCACCATGACATTCTGGAAAAGGAAAGGCTATGGAGACACTAAAAATATTAGTGGTTGCCAGGAGGAGGTAGGGAAGGATGAAAAGAGAGAACATAGAGGACTTTTAGGACAGTGTACATTCTCTGTATGATACCATAATGGTGAATATGTGTCATTATACATAGGTCTAGACCATAGCATATGTAACACCAAGAGGGAACCATAACGTAAAATCTGAACTTTGGGCGATTATGATATGTGAATATAAGTTCATTCATTTTAACAAATATACCACTCTGGTGGTATGTTGATAATGGAGAAAGTTATTCTTGTGTGCAGAAAAAAATATTTGGAAAATCTCTGTACTTCCTCTCAATTATTCTGAGATCCTTAAGCTACTCTAAAAGTAGTCTTAATGTTAAAAAAGAGCAAATCAGAAAAGAAAGCAAATAAAATAGCATTAAATGAAATACTGCAACATCACCAACAAAACCTTGCTGCACAATTACAATAGTAATCAAGAAAACGCAGTGTTACTAGCATAAAGATAGGAATAGCAATCAATGGGATTCAGTTTATAGTACAGAAATAAACATTCACATTACTGTCAATTGATTTGGAACAAGGTTGCTAGGATAATTCAATGAGGATAAAATAATCTTTAGAAAAATGGTACAAGGACAACTAGAGAATAAAATGGGTCCTCTACCTCACATCCTACACAAAAATTAATTTAAATTTCATCAGACTTCTAAATGTTAAAACTAAAACTATAAAAAAAAATCTTAGGATAAAACCTAGAAGTACACCATTATAGCCCTGGATTATTTATGTCATCAAAGGGAGAAAAAAACAAAGAAAAACTAGATAAATTATATGTCATCAAAATTAATAATCTTCGTACTTCAAAGAACATATTTTAAAAAGTGATGGTAACTTGCAGCTAGGAAAAAATTGTAAATCATGCATCATGTAATATACTTGTTTTCAAAATATACAATGCAATCTTACAACTCAATAAATAACACAATTTTTTAAATGGGCCAAGGATTTGAGTGGTATTTCTCCAAAGAAGAAAGGTACTAATAATGGTCACCATGCACATAAAAAGAAAATCTCAACATCATTATAACTTTAAAATATGGAAGTCAAAATCACACACACACACAAAAATACTTCACACTCGTATGGCTGTAAGTGTATGGATACTAACAATTGTTGCCAAGGATGTGGAAAAACATGTCTCCTTGTAAATTGTTGGTGAGAATGTAAAATAGTATACCTACCTTGAGAAGGAATATGGTAGTTCATCAGAATGTTAAAAAGAGTCACAAATGACTCAAAAATTCCACTCGCATATAGTATCCAAGAGTCTGAAAAGAAAATATATACTCACACAAAAGCCTGTATATGAATGTTCCTAGCAGCTACAAATGGTAATAGAACTCATCTTTGAAGAGATGAAAATGTGCTGGAATTAGAAAGTAGTATTCAATGCACAACTCTGTGAATGTTCTAAAAATTCACTGAATTACACTGTATACTTAAAAATCTGATCTTTATGGCATGTGAGTCATATCAGCAAGCCTTTTTAAAGCCAAAGTGTAGGTTTTGTGATATATGAGGTAGTCACACTGAGAACTTCAAAATGATCTAACTCTACCATGGGCTGTATGTGATCAGATGTTGTTTGGAAGTCATTCTCTGATTGCACTTCAAGAAGAGTATTCCAGCCTTTGTCTCTTGTCAAATTTATCTGAACTATTTAACCAACATTTAGATAAACCTGGCCTTTGTTCTTCTAGTATCACATTAAGTGTGCATGCTCAACCTAAGACTCTTCCTTATATAGTAGAATAGGTTAGAAAGTATTGGTATTGACTAATTTAATACCTGCTAGGACTAAGGCTGCTGTCAATAATTATTTAAGAGTCACACTAAAGAAGGACTTCAGTTCCAGAGTGTATGTTTCCTTGCTACCATCCCTTCAGCTATACTCCTTTAAGGTATGACCCAAAGTTTAGACGAGCTTGTATCTTCAAAGCACAGATTGTTATGACTCCAAGCTCCAGACTTCTTTGGTGAATTTTTCTTCCACATTCATTGCCAGCTGTGTTCTTCACTATAGGTAGCAGAAAAATTGAGAAAGCCTATATGCCAAAAATAGTATTTGATTTCTGTTAACAGGAAAATCCTGTTGTCCTTATTCTCTGATTGTCACCAGGAAGAATAATGAGATAAAGTATTCCAAAATTAAAGTCACTGATTTTGGTTAACATTTTTCATCTTTTAATTGGCCTAAACTAAAATGCAAAAGCAAAAACTGAAACAGTATCAAGGATTGGTTCTAGGTCCAATGGTTTAACTTAACATTTTTATGAATTTTGTAAATTGCTAGAGGAAATATTTTGCTATGAGCTCATCTTAGATAGTTAACCTAGAAGTACATTGCTTAAAGTTAAGGGGTGCATTATTATCTGAGGCCTACATCCACCACCATACATTTAGAGACTGCGATGCCTGTGATCACTTGCCTACCCAAATATGACTCTATCACTATTGTTTTCTATATAAAGCCTTTCCCCCACTTGTGGGTATTTTATGTAGAGCAAAATTGGTTTTCTTTTAGTTGCAGTTTCAGTAAAGTTCCACATTATGACAGATGTCAACTCTTATTCCATTGACTGTTAAAGCATACATCCTGCATTCAGCAGGCTATATAGAATATCCACAGGCCAGTCATTTGTCAGAGAGACTACACTTAAACCCATTGTTAGTCAATACCCACTAGAAGCTAACTTGGGTCATGCATAGAGCTATTCTTACCAAACTAACCTATTCATTGACATTTTTGTGGTATTATACTGCATTAAGAAACACACCAAGAATCTAACTGGTGAAAGGTGTTACATTTATTTTAAGAAAATTATTGAGGATGTTATCAGAACCAGAGAAAGTTTGAGTCTCTGATGAATAAATTTTTGTTCCTCTTCTATAGATTTAATTCTACCTCAAAGACACTCTAAACTGTGCAACAGGTCCTATTTCTTTCATCATATTGGCCATGGGGAAGCTCTCAGGTAAGTTTATAGCATACTGTAGGTAACCAATGCTCACAATGCATGTGCTCATACTGACTACATCTTATTTTTCTACCTTTATTTTACCTTGCCCCTACTTCCTTACTACCTAGTGTTTTGCTTTTTATCTGTGTGTGTACTTTTGTAAGCTGCTTCAAATACATCTTACAAAGAGAACAGATACAAATAAAAACATTTTTGTAATACTGCTGTGTGAAGGATAGTTCTACAAAGCAGCAGGATAAAAATCTTATCAGAAAAAAAAGGGATGTCTGTAGAATCTCTGTGGGTAGAAATTCCATTCTCACATAATTAAAAAGTCATAATAGGGATATGTTACAGCCCACCTGACCAGGAAACCAAGATAGAAATGTTAATTGAGACTGTGGAAGCTGCAAAACTAGGCCAGGTAGTAATAATGGGAGACTTTAATTACTCAATCATAGATTGGCAAAATGCCTCACTGGGACAAGGGTTGGAAGTGAGATATTTAGATAAAAGAAATTACTGCTTCCCAGCAAAGGTAGATTGAGAAGGAAGCAGAGCAGCAGGGAAATATACCAAACTGGGTTCTGACAGCACATGGAAACTGGCCTGTGAGGGGATGTAATATCATTAATAGCAGCTGCCACACAACTTAATTCCACAGCTTCATGGGCAAGTTAAAATCCATGACCTGTCTATTTAATGTCAGAAAGTGCCTTATGACCAAAAAAAATTTTTTTTAAATTCAGTGACAAAGAAGAAAGAAACTAAGAGAATAATTCCAATCCAGGGAAAACACCCAAGAGGTTATAATAATTATTTTCTGTGGCTAGTTCACAGAGTCAGAAATGTAACTGCTGGGGGCATGGAAGAGAGATGCTTATATAAAACATAAAAAGAACCAAGGAAATCAAATGTAAACACACAAATCAGGTTGGCAATAATTCAAAATTAGATAAACAAAAAAAAGGGGGGGGGAGGGAAGCATCATATTAGAGATTTCCAAAAGGTTTGGGAAGAAATTCTTAAAATTCATCAAAAGAAGGAAGACAGAGTAACAGGAGAATCTTTTTTAAATAATGGCACCAAAGTTGAAGAAAAGGAGGAAAATCTAGAAAAAAATCTGCCTAGATAAAGTCTTCATCTAGATTTTCAAAGAAATTTCTTTCATAAAATAGTCCTTGAAATCCAGGTTAGAAGTAAGACTACTATAAGTAATGATCATGAAGCAAAATAAAAAGCAAAAGTATCCAAATAAATGCAGATGATTTGAAGAATTTGGGGGTAAAATACTCAAAGAAGGGGTCGAGAAATGTGTGAATATAATATGCACCTACAGTGTCATTAGAAGTGATGTCTGTCCTGGACATATTGAGAGCTAATTTTTCTGTTTGACAAAGCAAGGGAACTAAAACTAAATAGAGGCTCACTGTATAATTTTGTTTAGAGAAAATCTACTGGAAGGAAAGAGAATATGGTTTATGAATGGTCAAATTGATATATCCATCTACCTCTTTTGGTTTCACATGTCTATGTAAGCAATACATACACAGAAAATGTTTAACCAAAAAAATATATTTTAATTGAATCAGATTGGAGGAAGGGGACAATAGGGAGATTATTTTAGCAGAAATGAAAAACATGTGTATTAGGGATTGGTTCCAGGCCTAGTTGTTTAATTTAGCATTTCTTTTTGTGTAAATGACTCAGAGGGAGTAAACAGAAAGACCTTTAATAATTTTGATTATTACAGATATATGGATGGAGATAATTATAATAGTATTTTAGAATAGGTGAGTGAAGTATATGAGATGAATAATACCCGTTAGGCATTAATCAGCCAAATTTTCCTAACAAAGGAAGAGCTCCAATTTAAGAAATATTCTAGATGAAAACCCACTTTTCCTAACTTGGCGCTCAACATCTTTCCTACTAACTCATCTTTCCTACTAGCTCAAAGAGTAGAGACTCTTTCACAGGGATGAAGCCTCAGGGTCCAGAGTTTGCTGAGTGTTACAGTGCTTCAGCCATTATATATCAGGCTCCCATCTAGTACTACACATATAGGATACATAAAATCCTGCAACTTGGACCCAGCCTGGTGTTCACTTCCTCTGCAGATGAGGAAAACAAGGGTAATAGACAAAGCAGTGTGTAATGCTGTCTGATCCTCTCCATGGTGCTAGTCTGCAGTGTTAGCCCCTATCTCTGCCAGGCACCATCCTCCCAAATATTAGGATGAAGAGGCACCCTTTGAAATTTAAAAGAAAAGAGAGTTGGGAACAAATGAAGAAGAAGGCAGGTCACACAGTGGTAACACACTTAGAGAATTTATTACTAGAGAAGTAGAGTCAAGAGGAAATAGAAATAAATGCAAAAGGGTTCGGCAAACTCTACGAGGAGGGGATATACCAGGCGGCTGAGAGGACCATATGTCCATACTCAAAATCTCACATGAAGCTGCTCTTGCTAAATAAGCCCAAAACTGAAGCTTGTTCTCTGGCCTCGAACACCTCCCTTCTTTCAGAAGCCCCGGGTGTCTAGACAGCTGGGCTCTGGCTGAATCCTGCTACCCAGCACCACACTATCCTCAGTCATCCTTGCCCCTAACCTGTGAATGAGCTTCTCTAGACCTTCTGCTACCAGAGAATCCCCAAACCACCCTCCCGCTATGCAGCGCCCCCACAGATACCAGCCTGGCACCATGCTCAGTCCACTTGGCCTGGCATCTTGACTGCCACCCAGATCCTTATCCCTATCACCGTCACCAGGTTTTCTGCTGCCCCACCCTCCTGTGGGTAGAGGAGAGGCAGCCACTAGAAGACCTCATTTCAACAGATGGTAGGCATGCAAGATTTGCTACCCTCACTAACCTGAACTAGAAGCTGTAAATGAATCCAAAGTCCGTAACTCCCCTGACTGCATCTCGTTAAAAAAAAGTTAAATACGGGAAATAATTTGTAGGTGGTTTCTTTGGTGTAGATACCTGGGATCAATTGTGGAACCTTGATTAAGAGAAGCAGGACTGTGAAGGACTTGCACATTTATATCATGTGTATAGCAAATACCAAAATCCTTACTCATGGACTGCCTTTTTTCTCCCGCCTTCAAAGAAACTATTAAATACCTTGGTTTTCAGGTGCTTTTGTTCCACGCCATAGAAAAAACACAGTGATTATTCAAAAAGGAGATTTTAGAGGGAGTAAAGGTAAAGGAGAACCTCACTTCACACTGTTGAGTTATGAGAAGGTAGATGAGAAATTTTAACATTAAGTATACATGAGGCCCTGAAACAACATACGTACAAAGAAGACCTACAAGTTAAAACTCTCTCTCAGGTTGAACAAGGAAAGTGATTTTTAAATGATGGCAAACAATAGGTAAGACAGAGTACATAATGTCTAAGAAGGACTTAATTTTAAGAGTCATATGAAGGGACCACCTGAGACTGGTCTCTTCCAACTCTCCCCAGGGTAATACAGTAAAGTGTGTAAGAACTGGACTCTGGAGTCAAGCAACCTGGATTCAATTTTCAGTCTGACACTTGCTAGATATGTGACCTTGGGCAAGATATTAACACCTCTGACTTTGGCTTTCTCATCTTTATGACGATAGTAACAGGCCCAACCTCATAGAACTGGGTAAGCTATATTGAAAGCATGTAGTATAAATAAGTGGAGGTGTGCCCTGTGGTCTAGTGGTTTAGTTCACTAGGCATGATTCACATATATCCCAGGGTCCCTGGTTCAAGACTCAGGCATGGGAGAAAAAACCAAGATGAATAATTGAATAAAATACTCCTCCTCTCTTCTGTAGGCAGGGAGCTGCCTACTTACATTCATTCCTGCCTGTACCTTTCCTTAAAAAATTAATTAAATGAGTGCAGAAATGTACTAGTTTGCAAGGTAACTAAACCTTTTTCTCTGCCTTAAATTCAGCTGAAAATTTCCTCCTAATAAAAGTCCATCTGCTGTTTTAATGTGGCAATATGAAATATTCAATTTTCTACACAACAATCCTTTAAATATTAAAAGACACATATAGAATTTCTTGAATTACTTTTTCACACTGACTAGACAAACATCTTTAAATGTGCCATGTATGGCAAACTCAGTGTGTTTGCTAACTCAATATCCAATTCCAAACTCTTCCATACTTTCTTCCTTTTTGCCTCCCACCATAATGATAGAACAACAAATGTTCACTTTCCCAGACTCTTTTACATCTAGGAATAAATAAATAGCAAGTTCTGGCCCAGGACATGTAAAGAAATTTCACCTGGGGACCTTAGATTTTCTGGCAAAAGAAATACACCCACCTATATTGTTCACTTTCTCTTTTCTTCCTACCTTTAACTCAGATATGGTTCCTGAAGTTGTGGGGGTTATCTCACAATCAGGAGCCACTAGTCACGAGGATGCTAAAGATGGAGAAGTAGACATATGCAAAGAGCCTGAGACTTAACTATAGGATTAAGTTTCAAATATGTGCTGATAAGTGTCCATCAATGGACTTTATTTTAATGTAACTCATCATGCATTCTTTCAATTCAATTAGCAAGCATTTATTTACAACTTTTAATATTTAACATTTTATTGAAGGAAAAATGCATCATGATATTATATACGTTTAAGGTGCATATCATTGTAAATCAACATATGTATATAACATACTATGTTTATCACCAGTAGTCCAATTATATCCATCGCCACTTGATTGAACTTCTTACTATATGAGAAAAATAAACTTTTTGTTTAAGCAGATATCAATCCAAAAGCATTCAAAGTTCTTTTTCTGCTTATTATATTGCCTAGAATTTAGGTTAGATATAATTTTTAAAGCATGATTCCAATCTTCTAAGTCATCTGTCTTTTTTGATAAGTATCTAAAAATCAGAATTTGTTCTAAGGTCCCATATTTAAATTTGCTAAAATTCTAGAACGTAAAATTTATCCATAACTGGAAGTGTAAAAAGTGTGTTGCCTTCAGAAAAATAACAAAACCATAAATTCTATATAAAAACATAATAGTGATTAATTAATGTTTATTCAATTGAAAGTAAAGAAGAAAATATAGAAGAATTTTTTAAACTCCTGGAGTTGAGCAGAATTTTATGAAGACAAATTTAGATTCCAAAAGGAAAAATAAACAGATTTGACCACAGAATATTTTTAAGTTTTTATATGTAAAAGGTGAAGTATAAGTAGCATGAGAGAAAATAATATAATAAAGGATAGTTGTTTATAACATTAGAAAATTCTCATAAGTTAATAAGAAAATTGGTAATCTATTCAGAATGATCATCCAACTTTCACACAAAAAATCAATGTCCAATGAAAACATGTAGATTTGAAGAAGCACTTAACCTTAGAAGATTCATGGATGGCAAATAAGCATATGAAAATATGCTCAGAACATTAGTCATTAGGGAAATGAAAATTCAAATTAGAATAAGGCAACACTTCATATCTATTAGCACATCTAAACTTAAAAAGGTTGACCTAACAAATGTTGACAATGATGTGAAACTACTGGAACTCTCAAATACTGCTGGTGGAAATGTAAAATGGTACAAGTATTTTGAAAAAGAGTTTGGTAGTGTTTTAAGATTTTAAACATATACCTACCACATAGCCATCATTTTACTCTTAGTTATTTACCTTAAAGAAATTAAAGCATACATCCACAAAGACTTATCCATGAACATTCACAGCAGCTTTATTTGCAATGTCCCTAAACTTACTAGTAACTAACCATATGTCTTTTAATGGGTAAATGGACAAATTGTTGTATAATCATACAGTGGAATACTACTCAGTATTAAAAAGGAATGATCAATATATACAACAATATAAATAATCTCCATGTAGTCTCAGTAAAAAAAAAGGCTGACATGCCCCCAAAAAGAAAGACATAGTATATTATTACATTTATGCAAAATTCTGGAAAATGTAATCTAATCCACATTTATAGGAAGCAGGTAAGTTTTTGCCCATGGCTGAAGCTAGAGGAAAGGGAGTAAGAAGAGATAAATAAAAAAGGGTAAAAAGAAACTCTGGGGAGTGATAAGGATGCTCATTATCTTAAAATTGCTGTGTCAGTTTCCAAAGGTATACAAAACTCATCAAATTGGTACACTTTAAATATGTGCAGTTTATTGTATGTCAATTCTACCTCAATGAAGCTTAAAAAAAACAATGAGAGAGAGAGAACTCCTAAATACAGTGCATGATACTCAATTGGATATTAGATCAGAAAACAGAATTAGTATAAAGGGCATTATTAGGAAATTTATGGAATTGTACATTAGAGAATAGGCTACAGTTTCTTAACTGAGTAGTTGAATTACAGCTATGTAATAAAATATGCATATTCTTAGGAAATGTACGCTGAAGAATTTTAGAAAGGATTTGATGATTGCAATATGTTTTCAAATGGTTCAGAAAATGTAATATAATATAATAATAATAATGATATGTGTGCATAATATATATGGAAAGAGAATGTGGCAGTGTTCAGGTTTGATGGACTCATAGGAGCACTTTGTACTATTCTTACACTTTTCTATGAATTTGAAATTTCATAAATGAAAAGTATAAAATTACTATTAGTGGACAAATTGTGGTATATCCATTTGTTATCAAAAAATCTCTGAAAAGAATATTACATTTTCTTATGAGCAATAGTTCATAATGACCTAAGACAACATCTTTAAGGGAAGTCTTAAAAGCATGCACACTTAAAGCATATATTAAGAACTATGATGCAGTTTTTGAAAAGACAATCTCATTCTCTTGAGATAAAAATATACGATTTGGTGCACCCTGATGGAGTAGCAGTTAACTGCACCACCTTCACCTGGCACAAGTCACACACATCTTCAGGATCCAGGTTCACATCCCCAGGACCAGGGGGAACAACTAGGATGAACAACTAAATAAAATAAATGAATGTTTCTTCCTCCTCTTCTCCCTGCCTGCCTGCCTGCCTACCTGCCTTCATTTCTGCTTGCACCTTTCCTTAAATAAAATAATGTATCTCAGAATTTCCTGACAAGTAAACTCCCTCAAGATATGCTAAGTGAACAAAGCAAATTATGTAACAACATGCCAATATCATCCACATATGTAAATAAACAAAAATGTTACTGTGTATAATAAATGTCTAGAAAATCAATTTGAAAGATTTTTTTTACTTCAGTTTTTTCTAAGTATGTTGTACTGGAAGTGAAGGTGAGGGATTTGGCAAAGTAAGGCTTTCACACTTTACTGTATATACTTTGAAGGTTTTTTTTTAAATTAGTATACATACCTACATATACAGCATAACCTTGAATAATGCTGTGTTGTTCAGCTATCATTACATATTTACATTGATGAGAAAAACATTGATTCCCAGCCAGAACCCTTGTCTGTGTGGAATGTGCATTTCTCTTAATGTCTGTATGTGTTTTCTCCCAGTATTTGGGCTTCCTCCTGGGTTGTAAAATGAATAAATAGCAATTTCATTCAATACTAGAAGCATTTAAGTCTTTACTGAGAAGTTCAGTGATGTTTTAGGGACTAAGAAATATGCTGAAAGAACTTAACTCTTGTTTATCTCAAGTAATCTTTGGTAAAACTGGTTTCATTACACATTTTTTTTTGCTTAGTCACAGTTTCCAAGATCCTAACTGCAATGTCAAGTGAGGACTTAACTGTACTTAGAAAAGTAGATTTTCCTTTGCTCTGTTATATATGAACATTGATATGCATGGCTCAAAAATGTGTTAGGGATTAAGGAGTCCATTCTGAGCTTTCTTCTCTGTGGTGTTTTTCACTAGGGTTCTACTCCTGTTTCTAATTCATTCTTATATTGAGTCCTTTTATTATTGTTGTACATACCCCAGGATATGAGCTCATCAAAGGACAAAGTAGAAGCCTTAGGAATCCTCCTCACTTCTTGTTCCTGCTTTTCTCACGGCAGTGGTTATGAGAAAGAGTAACAGTGTAGAACCCACAGTTTATGAGAGCCAACTCCTAACTGAAAGCAATCAATGTCACTCTCAAGGTCAAGTGAAAATGTATCTTCTCAGCTCATTTCCCGGAGTAGTGGTTGGGTATAGCTCAAAAACATCCCAAGGTCCCCAGTTTGCATCCCGGGCCAGGGAAAACAGTCAATATAAACAACTGAATAAACATAAATTTAAAATGCTTATTCCTGCTTTCTCTACCTGCCTGCTTGCCTTTTCACCTTCATTCTTACCTGTACCTTTTCTTTTTAAAAAAAAGAAAGAAAAGAAAAAAATATTGTATCTTCTCTTACAGGAAATATGTAGAAGAAATAACATACATTTTATGATCAAAGACTACCTTATTCATGTTTGATTTTTTAAATCTCACAAAGGTGTACTCCAGATTGTTTCATTTACTCATCATCACTTCATGTTTCCTGATTAAAATGAAAAGAAATGCACAACACAATAATGCTGGCTGATTATGATATGAGACATTCAAATGTGGCCTTGTTATTTTTCTAGGAACCCTAGGAGTGAGAGGTGGCAGGCATTCAGGACAGTGAAGGGTATCTGGCACTATAAGATTGCTTTCTATTTTTGCATGTAGATGAGAAACCTGACTACTAATTCTAGTTCATAAACATTTCCCAATTGACTGATACAGATTAATGTATTTTCCTGTAGTCCTCCATTGCCTATTTCATTCTCTATGTTTTGGAAAATGCATAATAGTTTAAACCCCCATCATACCTAACTGAGTAACAGTTAAATTATAGTAATCCCTATAAATAACTCAAGTGTATTTAGACTACCTACAAGATTCAGTTATCACCAGTGAGATTAAACAGGAAAAAGAAGAAATAAATAAAGGCAATTAAAATGACTCATTCTTTTTGACTTTCCAAAGTTAGATGGTACAAAAATGAGAGAAATGCATGTAATCAAGTGCTCTAAGGGATGCACAAGTCTACCTCTTTCTCTCGCATCCCCCCCTCCACCTCATTCCCTCTCCCTCTCTCATTCCTCCTTGCCTTCCCCTACCTCAGAAAGTAATCTCATCCTTTCGTCACATATTATTGAAATCCCAGTTCTTTAAAAAACTCTCATTTTTGCCCAGACTGAGAGCATGTCATTTGGAAGTGATGTGCAAGGCAAGAGATAACCAGGTAGAACTCAGCGATTCGCCACAGAAAATGGTTCCATGTTTGGCCGTAATGCTATCAGAGTCTGTCCCTCAATAGCTCTTTACTGCTCTGAGCTCAGAATCTGCTGATTCAAGACTTTGCCTGCATGGGGAGGTGTGAGGGTGGGAGAGGAAGGGGAAACCTGGCAGTGCAGCAGTTAGGAAGAAATATTAATAGTCCTTCCAGAACACATAAGAAGTCACAGGATTTTTTTAAACGGAAATACTGCCCCCTTCCCTTTTCTCTCTTCTCTCTCTCTCTCTCTCTCTCTCTCTCTCTCTCTCTCTCTCTCTCTCTCTCTCTCTCTCTCTCTCTC